>VXBZ01012453.1:512636-579401 GCA_013399135.1 Heliornis fulica | reverse complement strand
CCTAGGCGGGCGGGGCGGGAGCGCGCCGGTGACAGGTGGCGCCGCAGTCACGTACGCTGCCACTGCGGGTGGCGGTTTGGGGCGCTGCCGGCCGCGGCTCCCGTCAGCAGCTCCACCCTGGGGCGCGCTTCGTGCCTCCGGGCTCGGCGAGAGAGCTGTGGCGTTGGCCGCTCCTTCCGGGCAGGGCCAGGTGGGCGAGCCCGGGGCGGAGCAGGAGCGGCAGGGAGCACGCCGAGCCCAGTGTTTGTGGTCTCCTTTACAGCCTCACTTGGCCGAAGGCTGTCCGCGAGTGGTGGCCCTTGGTGCGGCAGCCCGGCGGGGCCCGTTTCAAGGTGTGATAGGCTGTTTGTAACATGGATGGGGAAGCAGTAAAAGCGTGTTGAAGCCCCGCATAGGTGAGGAGCAGGGTGGTTGTGCAGGTTCCGCTTTCTCAGGTCAATATTCACATTTCTTAAGTATTTGAAACGGTAAAATATTGCCGGGAGTTATTTTAATTGGGCAAATATGTGCTGTTTACANCCCGCGCGGCTGAGGCCCCCGCGGGTCCCCGCCGCGGCGCCCCTAGGCGGGCGGGGCGGGAGCGCGCCGGTGACAGNACACGTGTATAGCATCAACTTTCTTTACAGTCATATAGTTAACACGTAATGTATAGGATGCTTCTCAGGAAGGTGTGGTAAAACAAGGATGTGAGTCTTCACATTTCAGCAACATCCCATAGATTCAGAAGAAGCAGAGGTGTTTAGGGCTGTAATGCTAGGCATGCACGTGCTGGTACCACATAATGAAGTTGGTGCTGTACTGGAGTTAGGGTAGAAGGACAGAATGTCTTTCTAGAACTGTATAAATTGTGAGCTCTGATAATACTAACAACAAAACATATTTTGGGTATCCAAATCCTGATTTGGTTTGGTGCTTACAAATTTGGCTGACGTTAGACTCCAGATACATTGCTTCATGAGACACTGTATTAATAACAAAGTGGAAATGCATTTCTCGTGAGCTCTTCAGTGGAGCTGAAATAGTACACACTTCTTGATTACATGAATGACAGCCAGTTAATATTTCAGTATTTGGTTTCAGATGTTTCATCAATCAGTTTTTAATTTATAAATATTTTTCTTGTGATTTCAAGTTTGATTAATAGGCAGCCTACAGCAGCTTGATACATGTTAGGAGTAGGCAGGGAAAAACAGCAATAGAAAATACAGCTCTCATTAATTTCATTTGGTCTGTCTTGAGGCGAAACAGCTTTCATCTGTTGTTGGTCCCAACCCTTCTCTATCTGTGCCAAACCAATTGTTTGAATAGCTTTGCAGCAACCTAGGTTTGGAAATTCATCTGGTTGAAGACTAGCTTAGCAAAAAAGGACAACAGAATTTTTCAGAAAGATCAGTTTCCTTAAATTTAACGCACAGTTTCATGAATGACTTGGTACAAATAAGGCTAAAGATGGGGCTTTGGTTTTAGGACTGTGGCAAGTACTTTTTCCACAGGTGGAGTAGACAAGACAGCAGGTAAAACTTATATCAAACTAAATTGAGCTTGAAAAGGATAAGGTTGCTGAAAAATTTTACAAAGCATTTTTGCTTGAAAAATGTAAGTAATGCTAACATACAAACTTAGGCTAACTGATTGTTAGCCTTTAATTTTCTTGTTATATTTTCTAATATAAATATTTAATTAGAAAAGAAAATGAGAAGAGGCTTTAGAGCTCGTACTTGACTAAGGGTGCACATAACTTGAACTTTGCCAGCATGTGTGATCTGGAGCAAATTAGCACAATTTATTCTGTAATTGTGCTTCTAAATTTATACAGTGAACAGCAGTGTAATACTTGATGATCCCTACTAGTTTTAATGAACTATCCTGATTACAGGAGAATTTCAGTTAGAGCTGCCCAGGGCTTCAAGGAAACTAATTAACTCCATAGATAACGGTAAAAATAGGTTGGGTGGAGCTCTGCCCTGTTGTGTCTTGGCAGCTTCTGATATATAAACTAGCTCAGTTAAAACTAGAATCAGTATCACTTCATCATACCACTTTTTGGGCTTAAATATACTTTCTAAGTGGCAGTTTTCTATGTGCACATAATGCTGCATCTACCTTTTGATAGCTAGAAGATTTTTTTTATACCACTCATAGCTCTTAATGTTAACGGTTACTTTGAACTATATACACAAATGTATATAGTTCTGTTGACTTTCTGGTTCAGTTCTGCAAGCTTTTAAAATTAACTGGGAGTACTTAAATGCAGAACCTCTTCAGAGTTGGGATATGCACCGGTGCAAAATAATAACTATATTACTGAAATGTATAGAGTGTTTAATACATTCTTGAGCAGAAGTGGTTAAAAAATTGTTTTGTAGATTGGAAAAGCTAAGACTAAATTTAGCCCCCAAAATCTATTTAGAATTTTTAAAAGGGCATTCAAAATCCACAACTGCTTTTAACTGCAGCATTTCTTTTATATGAGCACACTAATTATTTTAATAAGAATATTAAATGAATTAAAAACCATAACTTTGGGCATTTAGTAAGTACCATCAGATACTTGTTATGAGTTGAAGTACTAATTATTTTGATAGGCAACATCCAGAGAACTATGAGTGCTTGTAAGTGGTTTGGAATGAAAGCTTCAGTGAAGTCAGGGCTCTTGTGTGTACAAGTGGTTTTCTTAAAGTATAGAACACCACAGAGATTTTGGTTTGTGTTCCCTTTAAAAAAAAATTAACCAAATACAAACATCTAAATAGGGTCACATCCTCATGTGAGGACCAAATGGAGATGCAGTTAGGTGGTTGCAGTTGCATGGATGTATGGAGAATATCTACAGTATCTGGAGGTCACAGGTATATGTAGAGTTACGTATATAGATGTGTAGCCCCTCAGCTTTTTGTGTATATGCTTTCTGTAACTTCCTGTATTCGAAGAAAGGAATAGAAACTGTTATGGTGCGTCTCTCTTGCCACTCAAAATTTACTGGTATTTGTTCAGAGTATCAAGATTGCAGTAAATGGAGTTGTTTTCTGGTGTGTAACTTAGGAGCTTTCTTAAATCTGTGAAATAAATCTACCAATGTTACCATTTTATTTCTTTTACAGATTAAAAATAAAGCTGATTTAGAAACCCTTGAGAGAACCTCTGTGAGCAGGACGTAAACCATCAATATTTAGATTTAGATTTATTAAACCATCAATATTTTAGAATACTTTTGGTTACAATAAATCTAAACAGAAGGCAAAGAGTGCATACCAAGGGACTGAATTGCCCATATAAATGATATTTATACTTCTCCAGTGATTGAGGGGGAAAAGAAACAGTTTTAATAGTGAGAGAGAGATGTTTGAAGTGTTGTTGATACATAGACACTGATACATGTGAATTGATTTATAAAAAAAGCCACTTACTGAAAAGAAAAAGGATTTGTTGCTATTATTGAAACATGTATTTGAAATTATTTGCATGTGTAGATTTCATGAGTTTCTATGTTTATTATTAATAATGGATCAATTTAATTTTTAGGTAAAATTTGGAAATACAACATTTAAGACAGATGTGTATCCTAAATCGCTTAATCCTCAGTGGAATTCTGAGTGGTTCAAATTTGAAGTAAGTATTTTTAAGAGTTTGCCTCTATCTCTATAGAGTGATTTAGATGTCCTTGGTGAAATAACTTCATTTCAGTCATGAGTTTTGAGGAAATATATTTCTGTTTAAATACACATGAAGCCTTTTCAGCAGACCTATCTACAGTTAGACCTTGTTTGCTAAAGGTGTCTCATTAGCTTTTTGGGACTGCTTGTAGAGATAAAAGCTTGCCAGATTGGGTCCAACTCAAATGTTCTTCTGGATAATACTAAAAATGACAAGACAGAGGTGAAAGTTTGTGTGTGAAATAGCATTATGGGTTAGATTTTCACATATCAATATGAGTATGCTTGTATCTTTTCAAAGGAGTAATTTTGATTAAGGAGCGTTAATTGATACTTTAAAAGTTACTTTGGATTGCAAAAATAATGCCCTTAACAGAGAGGAAAATGGAGAATTCCTGTGCGAAAATTACAAATGAAGAGCTTTGACAGCAATTATCAGACACTTCTTTTCTCATTTCCTTATGTAATAATGAGGGCACTCGTCATTTTCCTTTAATTGCTTTTTGCTTTCCGGGATCTGATTCGTTTATGTCCTTTGCTGTTATGATCCGAACGAGTGTTTACAAATTCTTTACTGCATTACTTTAAAAATAATTATGTAATGGTATTTAGAATAAATGGTTTGTTAAAGATTTGAATGTATAGTACTGGTTCATTTATAGTGGTCTAAGATTATATAACAATATAAATGTGTGTACGTTTAGAGTGATATAATCATTGGTAATACTAGAAATATTTTAGAGCAAATGTAAAATAGTACGGTTAGGCAGATTATTAATTAACATGGAATGCTTAATTAAGAGCATCTCTAAATCATCAGTCCTGTTGATTAAGAGAGTAGTACCATGGTGTTGAAATTAGAGTTTGGTTTTTTTTAAAATTAAATCAGAGGGTTTTTGTTTTTTTTTTTTGTTTTTTTTAAATCTTAACTTCCTGGGGTTGGGTTTTTGGGGAGGAGGAGAAGCTGTACTGTATGGAGGGTTAACTCTGTTCGTACAGAAAGAGTGGTTTTGACGATAACAGAAGTCTCAAAATTCTTTTTGCATGGAAAAATGGATTTGAGAAAGAAAAGGGCCAAACAACAGCACTGAAAAAAATTAAAATTCCACATTTCAAAGAGTGGAAAATCACTAACTGCTTAAGACATCATAAGTGTGTGCCTGTGTGTGTAGTTTGATATTTTTGCAAGACTACATGTTATAATTCTGCAGACACTTACATGAGTGCAAACCTAATTCTTGGTTTTCAACAGAAGAAGTTGTATCTATCTTTGTATGTCCTAAAGAGATAGTTGAGTTTTCTCCATATGGATTGTTGCATTTGTTTAGGAGTGTGCATGTCTGAATTTACTGAGCAGTGGGTTATGTAAAATGTCTCATCTTCTTTTAAGCCACTGACCAGTTTGGAAGTGTGAGAGCACTTAAAATCATAATCTCAGAGTATAATAATCCTCTGAGAAGCTTTATGTTAAAGTTATTTTTCTTCTTTTATGAAAAGTATGTTATTGTGGAAATGTTAAACAGTCTAGGGAATGTGACTTAAATCATGTGTAACTTGAAAGTGCATAATCATTGTCATCTTGTTTTTCTGTTCTAGTGATAACTGGTTCCAGGATCTCACATGTCTGTGAAGGTTAAAATCAAACAAAGTGAATATTGTTTAGATATAGATAATCAATGAATACTCATTTATCTATGTTGGGTTGCTGTACATAACAAACTCTCCTCGTTGTATGAATTAATTTTTCAGCAATGCTTCCCTGCATCTTTTGTTTAAAATACTTATATTTCCTGTTAATATTTATTTCTAGGTAGATGATGAAGAGCTGCAAGACGAGCCTCTCCAGATCACAGTTCTTGACCATGATACCTACAGTGCTAATGATGCCATTGGGAAAGTGTACATAGATATTGATCCTTTACTCTATAGTGAAGCAGCTACAGTTATTTCAGGATGGTTTCCAATTTATGATACCATTCATGGTAAGATTTGCTAATTTAGAAGTAAAACAATGTTGTTTGAGATGTTATCTGCTTTTTAGAATCTTAATTTGTCAGCTGTCTTCAGATGTTTGTAATAATTTTAGCCTTGAAAACTGGAAAGATTTTTTTCCTTTTTTTAAATTAAATTTATTTTTGGCATAGTGTTTGGCAGAATGCCTTCCAGAGAACTTGTGACAAGTGGAAAAATTCTTTGCATGTTATTCGAAATGGCTATTTCAAAATTAGGATTAAAAAAAAAGAAAGGCCCAAACATACTTTTCCAGTTACCATGTGTTTAACAAACGAATGTACTTTTGCTGGAGTCACTTGGGGTGTGCCTTCCTGGGATGTTGGGTAGACCTCACTTGAGATGGAGGAGCAGGATGTGGCATATTGTCAGAATAAAGCACAGGGTGAAATTCCTTTTCCCTGTGGAAAGTATGGTCAGAGCTACATAGATTTCATTAGAATATCCTGAAGTGATGAGCAAATTAAGTTAATGATACTTTTGTCTTTGATTTTAATGAAATTCAGTTCTTGTCCCAGAAAGTCTAGGTGGGTTTACAGCAGTTAGCTTGCTGCTTGAATGCTGAACTCCAAAATATATGTGTGGGTGTCATTAACACCCCTGTTGATTGTCCAGTGTGAATTAAATTACTTAACTATGTTAAAAGCCTATTATGAATGATTGTTGGGAAATTTATTGCATGATTATCTTTACTGATTCAAAGGGTTTTTTTACATTTAAAGCAGTTACACTGAAGAGGGTTTTTTGAGAAATAATGTATATATTTTTCTTGTGTTCAATTTTCCTGTAATACATTTTCTTTAAAATTACTTGTTTATTACTATTTAAAACTAGAATGTTTACGTTTTTATGGTCAGAGCAGTAGATTGTGATTACCTTGTTCCTTGGCAAACAATTGATGCTTCCTTAAAAATGATCAATGCAGTCTTACAATTTTTTTTAATAGGTTTTAGACCTCAATATGTTTGTTTATGAGACTATATGCATCTGAGGCACTTGTTATAGTAACTAAAGACTTCTTGCTGCTGGTGTTTTGGAAGATAGATCTAGGTGACATTATTCTAATAATGTCAGTCTACAATGAGTGTCATATACTTGTTTGATAAAGGCTTTTGAAGACGCTAGAGATCACTTACTAAGTTTAGTCCTCAATATGTCAGAGCCTATAATAAGGAAGAAAAAGCTTAGAATAGGAAAGTAGAAGAATCAAAAAGGAATGGAATGGCTGTGTGGTGAGGAAAGAGTCTATAATTTGTAAGGTTTAATTGTGGCCAAAAATTAAGCTTTATCTAAAAAGCCTATAATACTTTATTTTTGTATATATTTCTTCTCACAGTCATAGTATTGTTACAAACATTTATTGTGCCATTTTGTGGTTCTAGAAAGAACTATACATTTCCCTATTGCACTGAACTTTTGGAGAGTAGCCTTTCAGAGAGGGAGAAAGTGTAAAAGCTTTTTAGTGTTGATCAGAGGTTTTTGGTCTGGGCAGGACTCCAGTTCTAAGGCATCTATACTCAAATATTAGTGCTTCCAGCCTTTTGTGCTAGGGTTATCTTGGGATGCTCATAGTACTGATGCTAATTTTTACATCCTTCCTGCATTGATGGTAGAGGGCAGAGAGAGCACTTGCATACTGCAGCAGAGGCCATGCTGGTACCAAGAGGCTGCTGCCGTCTCGTAACCCCATCTTCTAAGTCCTTTTTGGTACAGCAGGTGTCTGAAGACTGGTGTTTGCATAGCTTCAGCATGAAAATCTGGGCAGAAATAGAAACTTCCTTTGAGGTGGCATCTCTGCAGCAGGCCTGGGAGGCAGAGCAGCTTTGCTGCTCCTCTGGCTCAGGCTAGAAGCAATACATGAACTGCTAGTTAAACCAAGTGGCTCTAGCAGGGTTATAGTATATTTTTTTCAGGAAAAAAACCCCAAACTTATTTGTAGTAGTGTTAATTACTAATCATAGGGAGTGATTAATAAGGCTAACAAGTCTTGTATTCATTTCTAACACAGCTTCTAATTTTTCATGATTTTTTTTATTGATAGGTATACGTGGGGAGATCAATGTGGTGGTGAAAGTTGATCTCTTCAATGATCTAAACAGATTTAGGCAGTCATCCTGTGGAGTCAAGTTTTTTTGCAGTAAGTAGAGGAAAAGAGTTTATTTGAACAGAAACCTTTTCCCTCTCCCTTCTGTTCTTTTTTTTTTTTACCCACTCCTTTCACCAATTCATTGCATAAGTCCAGTGGGGATTACATTTAAGTCGGTTTGTTTTTCTTTTAATAAATTCTTACCATTCATGTTTCAAAAACATCAAAATAACTGATCCTCCCCCTTCCCCCCTGGCCTTACCTATCTTGCATTTCAGTGCGTGTGCACATTGTGTTATTTTGATTGCATGGCCTGTTAGAGGTACAAAGTGAAAAGGTTTCATAATAGTACATGTTGTAACTGATACACTGGACAGTTATCTTGGAGTGTTCCAGGGTCTCCCAGAACAAAACTGTTTGGGTATGTCCACATTTTAACATAAAATCATGTGGATTAATTTCTAGAATTTTTCACTTTTTGTGACTTTTTTTTTTCTTGGAATACTTTGCTCATAGACTCAAGCATTCAATTGCTTTTTTAAACTGTTTTTTTTAACAGCTACTTCCATTCCTAAGTGTTATAGAGCTGTAATCATTCATGGATTTGTGGAAGAACTTGTAGTTAATGAAGACCCAGAATACCAGTGGATAGACCGAATTCGTACACCAAGAGCATCAAATGAGGCCAGACAAAGACTTATTTCGCTCATGTCAGGTATTAAACAAGTAGGCTGTAATGGTTATTCCTTCTCTTAAAAATATTCCCCATGTAAATAACTTGCTTAAGACAAGATTGTCTATGATTTGTGGCACTATGTTTATTTTTTCAGCTAACAGTGTCTTCTGTTTCCCAAAGGTTCTGTTGTCCTGATGGCCAGCATGTCTGACTTCCCCTCCTTCTTCTCCTTTTTTTTCCTTCTTAGTGAGGCTGTGCTGTTGTTTAGTTTATTTTTTGTTTTTAGCAAGGTTAAGGAAATTTGTGGAACTTTCTTGAAGGTGTTCCTCCAAATGAGGAGTATTGCTAGAATTTTGACTCAGTTAAAATCACAATCTGCTTCTGCACAAAACCACACTGCTTTGTGTTTACTTCAGTCTCAGAGTGTGCATTAATACTTTTCAGACTCAACCCATCTTTTTGAAGTAGGGGTTCATTGTTTCTTAAGCATGCTTCTGTATGGCCTTGCAATTTCTGCAGGATACACCTGCAATTCCTGGAGGGACAGGTGATGCCTCCACAGCATCAAGTATATTCACAGAGATGGGCTGGGGTTTCTTTTTGTATTGCTGAAGCTTATGAACAGCAGTTGTGAAATGAAATTGACCTGTTTCAGTGCTAGTAGGACAAAACAAAATACCCCTAACTTTAGGCTTCTTGCATGATAAGACAAAAGACAGTAAGTTAGTAGAGGTGGACAGTGCTGAGAAATGATGAAAAATAGACAGTGGAATGATGGACAGTTCTTTCAGTTCTCTGGTGGGCTCTTAATGTTACTGTGTTTCTTGGAGATACAGCTGTGTTTTAAGTAGAATACTAAAAGAAAAAGTGAGTTGGGTTTTTGTAAGTATGCATGGACATCTCTGGGGCAATGTGAGAGCCACCACAAAATGGTGTGGATTGGAAGGGACCCCAAGGATCAGTGGGGTGATTCAATCATGAGTTCCAACCCCTGTCGGAAAGAAGATGCTGGGAGACCGAAGGTAGTGACTACTTTTTATTGTCTCAACTACTTGCAGGAACTTCATGTGATTTTATACTTTTTAGTTACATTACAGCAATTTGAGTGTCAGTACATGATTGGATAACAACTTGTTTTTGCAAGTATTGATTGGTTAGTACTTAGCAGAAAAACATGTTTTAAGTTTACTGATCAGGGGTTCTAGATAGGAGCTAAGAGTATGAGAACCAAACAAGATTGTTTTGAGAGAATTCAGCTGGCTTCTGAAAAACAACATGGGGACGAGAATGTTTTGGGAACCGAACTGAAAACAGGGCCTTNNNTTGGGGCATCCACCACTTCTCTGGGCAGCCTGTTCCAGCACCTCACCACTCTTTCTATGAAGAACTTCCCCTGATATCCAATCTAAACCTCCCCCCCCTCCAGCTTAAATCCATTCCCTCCTGTCCTACCCTTGTAAAAACCGATTCCCCTCCTGTCTATATGATCCGTTTAAGTACTGGAAGGCTGCAATGAGGTCCCCCTGCAGCCTTCTCCAGGCTGAACAAGCCCAGCTCCCTGAGCCTGTCCTCACAGGGGAGGGGCTCCAGCCCCCTTATCATCTTCATGGCCTCCTCTGAGCCCTCTCCAACAGCTCCACATCCTGAATTGGGGGCTGCAGATCTAGATGCAGTACTGCAGATGGGGCCTCATGAGGGCAGAGTAGAGAGGGACAATCATCTCCCTGTCCCTGCTGGCCACCCCTCTTCTGGTGGAGCCCAGGAGACCATTGGCATTCTGAACAGCAGTGTTACCCCAATATTTCTTTAGGAAAGCAAGCATGCTTTGAGGAAAAATGTGAGAAAACAACAATACTGTTTTTAACATGCGTATTCACTTTTATGAGGTTTTTTTTAACACCACTCCCCTGGTATGTCATTTTACAGAACTAACATTTACATATTTCTTGCCTTGCATAAATAGTGAAAGTGAATAAAATGGCGCAAGTGGAAGAATTCTTCTCTATTAATATTTTTATTCATGTCTGGTTAAGAGGAAAAAAAACAAAAGACATCATCATTTCATGTAATATAATGCTTCACATTGCAGTCTTTCTTACTGGTGGCCACACCTACAGAATCCTGAAGAAATCTGTATCTTCCAAGATTAACCCTGACTCGTTCATAGGCCTCTTGTCATGTTATGTGTTCTATATGTAAAAAAAGAATCTGGTCTCAACCTAGGTTTGAATGACGTCCATAGCAATTTTCACTCAGCTAGAAACTTTCATACTCTACCTCAATCTTTGAGATTTTTCAAGACCAGTACAGTACAGGCATAACCTCAGTCTCTGTTAAGCCATAGGAACCTGTTCTGGTAATTTTAACACCCAAGTTTCTAGAAAGTGGTAGTTTCACTTAACATTGTTGATGTTGTGACTGTTAGGCTGTCCTCTGTCACAGTGAGGTCTTTCTGCTCTCTTAACAGAGGAGAGATGCTATTTCCCACCTGGTATTTTTTAGGGCTATTTATAGATCAATTAGCTTTTGCTTTTTTCCAACATTTTGCTAAGTAAGCATCTATGGCAGACCTTTATCTTACAGTCCTTCAGTCTTTGTGTGCAGCTAATAAAGAAGTGACTGTTTTGTGCACCATGAGTGTGGGGTATTTGGTGTCCTGGCTTGTTTATTTGGTGTTATATTTTTGTAGATTAGACAATTGTAATAGACACTACTACAGTAAAAAGAGCAAGAGCTATGATTCAGGTTGAAATGCTTAAATAAGATTACAAATAAAGAAAAATTATATATAGCTATTCACTTGGATCTACTGCCTGTTGTTACTGACTTGTCTGGCAATTCCAAAAGCAGAGGCCAAAGACCACAAAGAAGAATAAGAAAAGTTCACTGAAATTATGAGCTCTTTACCTTTTTGTTTTGTAGGTGAATTGCAGAGGAAGATTGGCTTGAAGGTGCTTGAAATGAGAGGAAATGCTGTTGTTGGTTATTTGCAGTGTTTTGATTTGGAGGGAGAGTCTGGACTAGTAGTGCGAGCCATTGGAACAGCCTGCACGTTGGATAAATTAAGTAACACATCAGCATTTTTGCCTGCATGTAACTCCCCATCCAAAGAAATGAAGGAGTAAGTATGAATTAATAGTTTGTAGGGGAAACAAGTTTCATCTCTCTTCTTTTCATACTCATTCAGTTTTACATAACCGGTGTGACTTCTTTTTTTCCACAGAACTTGTTTTTCTTTTTGTAGTTTTATTTGTCTGCAACTCAATTTATATTCCAAAGTTTTGAAATTTTTTTTAAGTTGGATTACTTAGGTTATTTCTTTAGAAGCTGGAGTGGTAATCCTTACTTAATATGACTTTTTTGAATTTATGTAGCAAAGGTATTACGTATCCTTGGATTTTGATCCACCAGTTTCCTAACAAATAGTTCTGCCTTGACTCTGTGTTTGTACAAGAAATATTTTTGTGAGGGCTTCTTATACCTTCTCTTCCAAGATTTTCCAAGTTCAGTACAGTCAGGTTTGAGCACTTATGCTGAGCATGTAAGAAAAAAATATTTTGAGTTCAGACAGTTCTGTCAGTGTCTGAAGTAGTCTTGTCTTTTCTTGCATGCTTGGCTTTTTGCTCTTGCAAAATAAATAGAATTAAACAGTGTATTTACAGATAAAATGTTTTATGAGAGGTAGAATTTCTTAATCTTTTTATATCTACTGTAGCACTAAACACGGTTTGCAGTTTTTTAATGTGGGTACAAATTAATAGAAAAATATTTGTGGTTGTTTTCCAATTGTTACTACTACTTTGTTGCTTGGATAAATTAGTTATTTTCTGTTTGGTAGAGGATGGAGTATCTGGAAGGAAAAAACAGCTCCAAAAAGTGTCCTACTAGTGCTATGTCTCCAGAGGTATTAATTGAATTTGCCATCTTCATTAACTTGAACTGTTGTGTCATTACAAAGGCAATTAGGCTTTTTCTGTCAGGCAGGCATCAGTATGCTCTGGCTTCTCAAATTTGTTGTTTTCTATTTCAAATAACAACTTATTTAACTTAATTTTAAAAATTTACCATCAAAATAGCTTCTGGATGCAATGCAGCATGAAATAACAGTGGCTGATTTAAAGAAAGAAAAAAAAGGCAAACAGGTGGACCTGGTAACTACCAGCTTAAAAAGCAATCCTAAATAAATCAGTACCTTTAACTCTGCAGCAAAATGTGGAAATTCCACTGTCAGATAATCCATGCTCAGCTTGGTGGTGCATATTGTCGGGATCTTTGTCCCTTGGCCCCCAAAAATAGGAATGTTTCACAAAGCCAGCAAGATGAACTAATACTACTTATTCTTGGCTTTATACTAACTTGATGCCCTGCTGCCAAAGACTCAATTACATGTTCACAAGCTAGTGCTTAAGCTGTTCTGTTCTTTTTATTTCCTCTGGACTCTTGCATGCTAGGAACTTTAAAATTCTTAGAGTCTGCTTAAAGTAAGAGATCTCCTGTAGCTAAACTTCCCTGAAATCCTTTATAACATAACTTTGCAACCTGTTTGTATGTATTGTTTTCTTTTCTTCCACCTTGGCTGCAAATTCTCTCAGGTCTCCGCTGGTTCATCCGCCAAGCCATGGATGCCGCTCGACTCACAACAGTCCAATTCACACTGCTACTGGCTCACGACTTACTCAGAACTTCTCTGTGTCTGTTCCCACTCTCATCTACACTGGTACGAGACTGCTCAGACTCAAGAGCTGGGGAGAGGCAGGCCACAGGCACAGTGGTCGCAAAGTGCAGGCAGGCAGGCAGTGTAGGCAGGTACCACCCATCTTTTCTCCTCATTTTCTCATGAAGACACCTTCTGTTGTCAGTGAAGAACTACTCTGTGTGCAGCTGCTGAAACAAAGGCAATAGTTCCTTGAAAATACGTCGTGAGTCTCTTCCACAAAGCCACACTCTTCATTTCTTTTTAATAAGCTTATTTAAAAAGAAATTAAGTAAAAAAAATAAATTGATGTGTCAGGGAAATACTTGCTATTTTAACAGTCATTAGAGGAAATAATGTTTTGATTGGAGTTGGTAATTGCTTTCAAGGATAATTCAGCTGTGGTATTTAAGCTTTAAAGTTGTTGTAGGAAGGGTATGTGCCGTTTGTGGAAGACACAGTTTTAGAGAGCAGGTAAGTCACTCTGTGCCTAAGTGAACTGTTTGTCAATATAGTTTTTCCCATAAGTATTCTCCTCTCTGCTCTGTTTTTAGCTGTGGCATGCTGCTGATGCTATAGGATAAGGAAACATTTTTTTTTTCCTAAAATGCGTATGTGTGTGTATACATAAACATATGAATATGTATAAACACAAATGTAATTTGAAATCATTTTTTTCTTTATTAAGCTAACTCAAAGCATTGTGTATTTGACCAGATTTTAAAGTCATAAACTGTTCTCAGTTTTTTCTTTTGCATATATATATTTTTTTTATCACATCTCATGCCTTTCATTTGGCTTAATTGTTTCATTGTAGATTATCAGCATCTCTCTGTAGAATGCTGAATGGGTGAAACAGCATATCTTTGCCTCTGGCCTCATTCCCAGTCTCGCACCTAAGGAATAGCTGCTGGCCCTGCCCCAGTCCCATCCTGGTGTTTGGATCATGCTGCTGTCAGCCAGGTCCTTTGGCACAGGATTACTGAATATGTTTCCACCTTCTTCTGGCAGGATTCCCTTCAATGAAGATCCCAATCCCAATACTCATTCATCAGGACCCTCCACCCCTCTGAAAAACCAAACCTATTCCTTTTCACCTTCCAAGTCCTACAGTCGACAGTCCTCTTCTTCTGACACAGATTTGAGTTTGACACCCAAAACTGGTAAGGCGCTTCCACCCACTTTCTGTTTAAGTTGTGTTTCTCTTTTTTTATATTTTCATTCAACCCCTTTTTGCTTTTTGGCATTTAAGTTATCAAAATGATGTGGAAATTGGAGAATTCAGACAGCACACCTTGAGCTTGAAAGGGTTTCTGTAGGGTGAAAATTTAAATCCTGACTATTCCGAATGACATTTGTAACACAGTTGTTTTCAAGTTGAAATAAAACATCTCAGAGCTTAAGGGAGTCCTAAATAATTGCCTTTTTCTTATTTCCTCCATTTCATATTACAAATCATGGGAGTACATTTCTCACCACAATATGTTATGGACTGTGTTATTAAAAATATGTAGTCTTCAAGCCTAATGTGTTGTGCTGTAAAGTATATTGTATACATTTCTCTGTGATTAACATTTTTGCAAATGTGATACTAGAAATGAAGCAGTTGCTGTCTTTTTATTCTCCTTGCTATATGGAAATGGCTTTACATATGCAGTACACATTTCAAAATTAAATTATTCTCCAGCCATCTTCAAAGAGCATTTTTCTTTATTCATCTGTCATAATTTCTTCAACTTGTTTTGTCCTTTTTGTAAATCTGTGGTTAGAATAATGTCAGCACAACTCAAAGAATTATTGTCTGTTTATTCTCCA
Source organism: Heliornis fulica (assembly GCA_013399135.1). Taxonomy (NCBI): domain Eukaryota; kingdom Metazoa; phylum Chordata; class Aves; order Gruiformes; family Heliornithidae; genus Heliornis; species Heliornis fulica. Next base: position 564,468 of record VXBZ01012453.1, on the reverse strand, counting down.
TTATGTGAACAATGCCCTCAGTTTTGCTACTGTCAGGCAAAATATTTTATAAGAATTTTATATAAAAGTTTGTTTTTAAATGTTGTTTCAAATTGTGGTATTTGAAGCTCAGAATATTCTGGTCTCCATCTAATCTAGACAATCTTTAAGTATGTTGAAGTGTTGGATTCAGCTTAGTTTGGTAATTCCGTTTCCAAGAATTTTTCTAAGTAGAAAAGTTAACTACTTTTGAATGCAGCAGTTATTTTACCCAATTTATTCCATAGATACCTGATTTTGGAAAAGTTCCAAATTAAACAAAAAACCCACTTTTTTTGGGGGGGGTTCTTTTGTGTAAATGATGGCTGTGTCATGGATAACTAATTGTGGTCACTTGTTTCAAAGAACTACAAAAATAATTGGATGCTTATAATGTAGGAGGACCACAGGGTCATGTGTTTGGTTTACTGAATATTTGAAAACCTGTTTCTGTTGATCAGATTTTCCATCATAAGCATCATGTCATATAAAGGATTTAAATGTAACATATATTTGTAGTAATCTTTACAGATGCAAATTTTCTGAATTTTTGATGGTGCAACTTGCATCATTCCTGGCAGTGTTACATAGGTGAATGGGCTCTCTCACATTCAGTCCATTCAAAAGTGAAACAGATTAATCAGTACCTCTTGGTGTGGGGTTTATTTTTTTTTTTAGGGATTTTTTTCAAGTATGTAAAGACATTTTTATCTACCTTTTTACCATTAAATCAAACAGTGGGCATGCTTTTGCCTACTAGCACTGTCTTTTTAGCAGCTTTAACTCTGCTACTGAGATTTCATAAGAGGATTTGCTGGGAACGTTTAAAAATCCTGTATCTTGTTAGATTTTGAATTTTAATAGTGTAAAACAACAGTACTTTAAGTCACGTTTTTTACCTCTTACCAAAATGTTGATGATGCGCAGAAGATATTCCATAACGTACTAAATATGTTGGTTTTGATAATTCCCTGTATATGTGACTTTTAAGTTGGAAAATTTCAGTGTGGAAGTTGAAGTTCATGTTTCCATTTTTTAATTATTATTTTTAAACATCTCATCTGACACGTTAAACATTATCAAATTTGACATATTCATTACTCAGATCGGCTGATGTGAAAAACTGAAGTATTTCCTGAGTTTCTGCAATACTTTATAATCCTTTTTTATTTCTCAGTCAGGTGGCTAGTGTGCTCGCTTGTTTGAATGGAGACTAACCTGGAAAAAGAGTGCAGATACCACAATTTCACCATATCAATAACTAAATCGAAGAGATTGGAAACTTGGGTCTGATTTCAGTAGCTCTAAATAAGGACAATACATTATTGTCTCTTATAAACTACATTTTTGATTAGGTCATCCTTTCTGGCTTCTATCTGGTCCAAATAGGAGAGGAAATGTTTCTTTGAAAAAAATTGTTCTGATTTGAAGTTAGAATTCTTCTGTGAATAGTGATATATTTTATGCTACTGCAAACTAATAGAATGCCAGGCTGACAAAAAGCGTGGCACGTTTTATTCACGTAATACATTTTGATGTGCCCTAGTATATGTTTGGAGGAAATTGAGAAAGTGGGAACTCAGTTTCTTTGTGGGAACTTGGAATTCTACAAGATTTATGACTCTCAAAATCAAAAAACACAAATCTGTGACTTCTCTGGAAAATAACTAATTTTTATACCTAAATAATGAAAGCAATCAGATTAAGTGTGTGAGAAGACTGGTTTAGTCTTTACTCGATGGTATTTATCAAATTCTGGATAAAAATTTAAAACAGAAGTTAGTTAGCCATGGCTTTTAAAATAATTTCAAAGTACTCAGGTCATGATTTTTGAGAACATGCTTCTCATTCACATTGTGGAGCTGTATTGTCATTCTGTTTATTTGTATAAGTTAGCAGTAAGTGCTGTTTCATTTGGAAAAAAAAAGCTTCATTTTGATTTCTTTGTCTGTTTCTTTAGTCATCTTCTGAATCTACATCTCTTTGTCTCTATTACTTTCCTCCACAGCACCTTCCCCACAGGGACCTAGGATTTTCCTGTTTCCCAGCTCCCCTACACTCTCTTGTGATTCCCCACATCTTAAAAAGTCCCGTCTCCTCCTCTCGGGCTCTAGCCTTAACCCTCTACACTCTAGCCATGTCAGCCCAGTTGTTCTGAGGAAAAGTGTTTCTTTCACTGAAGAGCTGCTTCTGGCTGCTTCTGGTAGGATCAATCTATTATGGCCTTTTAAACAAATCTTGAAGAAAATGATGTTGTTATTTGATAAGGGGGCATTTAACACACAGCCTTCTATAACACTATGTTTCTGTTTAGTTAGCCTCTGAAAACTGCTGGCTACATGACTATTCATAGCATCTCTCACTGCTGCCCCAGAAGCTTGAAACAGCTTCAGAACTTCTGCCAGGATTTGAAACACATGTAGTGTGTGCTACAGAATTTTCTCTTTTCCCGTTGTCCAATTATCAAACGAAATTTTGCTGAAATAATTTACCTTTTTTTTTAAATCCCCTCATTCCCTTCACTTTGTTCCTATGTTTTGCATGGAACAAGCACTTGCACATTAATTTGTTCACAATTTATTGAAATAATGGCTATCAGATGGCTAGCAACTCTGCACTTTAATTTTCTAAACAAAGCCCGTACAAACTTTTTTATTTGTACTGCTTTCTTTTCCATTTCACTGACATGCATTATTTTAATAGATTTAAATTAAACAGTTGATACTACTGTTGGTTTTTTTTTCTGTAGAAACTATTTTGGTTAGTCTGTATTTTTTGAGTTTGTTTCATGTCCAGTATCTATGCTGTGTTTGTCTGTATTTTATATTGTATAGTCCCTGACAATGATGTTTAGAATCACTGCCAAATAGTAATTTAATCTTGCTTAATGGGACTATACAGAACTAATGTTTTTGTTTCCTTATCCAAGAACAGCTAAAAATATTTGTTAAAAATCTAGTATTTTAATGTATAATGATGGTAGCCTAGTAATTTTTGAAAAATGTTAGGAATGAGTTAACATCCATTGTTAAGTTTGGTATTATTTCCAGATCTCCTAGTCTTTGGTTAAAACACACAACTGCACTTTGATGTATATGCACAGTTTCATTCATGTTTATTAGATACTTGATCAGAAATAAAAACTAGCAAGGAATCATTGTGTTAAATTAGTTAATTCTGTAAATGAAAATCTTTGCTTCATTCATAACTGTTTGCACTGTGGTGTTTGTATTTCATCCTGCTTCTGACACTTTATTTTTGTTCCTATCCTGTGCTTTCCTATACGACTTAAGTGTTTATTTTTGCTTTGTCAAGCTAGAGCTGATGGGTTTAGATACAAGAAACACCAATCATAGTATGTTTTTAGGCATGAAGTATTACCAAGAATCTTACTCACCAGCATTGTGTTTACTTTAGGAAAAACACAATCTTGGTATGTGCTTGTTTATTACTTTTGTGATTTCTAACTGTAGAACAAATAATTTCTTTCATACATATAACCTGCATCTCGACACATAATTCACATCTCAACAGATAATTCAATAGCAGACGTATTTGTGTATCTGATAAACTTTCAGTCTGTTCAGAGAAGCACCTCTACTGGGGGCTAGGAGTAGGAGTAAAATATGAACAAGAGAATTACCTATGTTACATAAAACTGTAGTATATTTTTTATTTTCATTTACAGATAACTTGCAGGTTATGTGTGTGCAAATGCAGTAATAAAATAGCTGTGGCAGTTTTAAATGCTGAGCACTAGTAGTCCTTAGTTTATTCAAATGAAACAAAGTAATGACTAGGTATTAAAATATTTTTTTTTCCTAGAATATATATTTCTATGAGAGGGTGTACCTTGCCTTTTGCAATTTTCTTTTGGTTCCAATTTTGCGTTATGTAGCTACTGCTGAAATTATATTCCTCCCTGTGGTTAGGAAAGGTACTCTGAAACTCTGAGCCAGATTTTAACTATATTTTTTTTAACTGACAGGAGAGATACTTGACTATAGAGTAATCTGACAGAGGCACGTTATTCAACAGCATAAAATTAATGGTGACTTTGCAGCCCTTTTTGATAAGGGTCAAGAAATTGGTTATGTAAAAGCCTTCTTTGAAAAGCAGAGAATGTAGAACTATATGGAAATCAGAGGCAAAACTGCCAAAACTAACTAGGGAAAAAAAGTTACATGTCATAGCAAAGAATTGCAAGTCCAGATATTTACATTGTGTATCTTGAAGATTGAAGTTGGTTGTGTGATAATTTTTTTTTTTTTAAATTCAGATTAACAGCAGAAAGATCTTGGATTGGCGGGAGGGGTTTGTCCAAATGCTAAAAAACCCAGTTCTGTGAAAAAAACTCTAAACATGCCCACCAGCCCGACATTAAACTTTGATGCTCAGCAGCATTTTCCTGAAAATTAAAATTATGGGGATAATTAGACTGTTTTAAGTTGGTGTTTCACGTATTTTTAAATTAAGGTTTGATTACAAATTACAATGTTTTGGGGTTTATTTAATGTCACTTGTACTGATATTCTTCAGGAATGGGCAGTGGGAGTGCTGGAAAAGAAGGGGGACCATTTAAAACTCTCTTAAGACAGCAGACTCAGTCAGCTCTGGAACAAAGGGTAAGGCATTTTGTATTTTTATTTCTGATCTGCTAAAATGAAAATTTAGCTTGTAGTAAGCTAAAAGTTTCCTGTTGCTGTTTAAAATTATGTGTAATTTTTAGGTCTGAAGATTTTGCAAATGTTGAATGCTTAGTAACACTTTTGTACACAAATTGTTTAAATTGTAATGTATTACTAAAGCATTAAATGGAGCAAATAACTGTAATGTGCACAGCACTGCAGTGATTACACTTGGTGTTAAAAGCCAAAATTGCTGTTATTGAGTCTCTTAAGCTGCTGATACATGTGGAAGTTTAATACATTACTGTCATGTATTTAGTTAAGTCTTCGTGGAAGCCAGAATCAGAAACACTGGAATATCTTTAAATGAGGTGAAAATCCAATTTACAATCATGAAAACTTTTAAGTTTGAAAAATAAGGCTTGGCACATGATTTAGCCTGCATTCTACTACATGAAATGGTGTGTGTGTAGCCTTTAAAAAACATGCACTTAAATCGAAACCACTTCCCAAGCAATAAAAGGGATTTATAGGTTCACAGATTTTGAAGAACCTCTGTGGGGCAAAAATATCCATCCATTACTCTATGGAATAGACTATATAATTAAAAAAAGTGGTTTTAATTCTTTGTTTAACTTTTGAAATGAGTTCTTGCAAATATATATAGATTATATACTGATTTTGTCTGTGTTGTTAGTGAGGCGTCTTGAAGAATTTTGAATGTTTTCTTATTCAGAAATAAATCTGAGTTTAATTATAGTTTCTGACTACCTGAACTGCTTATATAAAACAGTATATGTTTGTTGAAAAAAAATGCAGCTTCATCTGTGAAATGAAAGTGAATAGCTACTATTGTAAGTGGTTGATTCTCTTCTCATCTTTTGTTATCTATTGCTAAGGGAGGATCGCCTCATAGGTTCTGTAGAAGGCGGGTATGTTCCAAAACATTGTGTGACTCTTCTTATAGACCCTTTTCTCTTGCCTTGAGGATTTCTAAGCAGTCATTTGAGATACTTTTTATTTTCTCCTTTTTGAGGTTTTGCAGTTTTCTTTGCTATCATGTTTATGCAGGACTTTTTTTTATTTGTTTTGTTATTTTTAAGAGCTTTTACCAGATTGGCCTAATTTGCTTAGTATTTTGCATGTTGGTACATTTCAGTTAAAATTTTAATTTCTCTTTAAAAACAACTCCATGGCTTTTTGCTTTAAATGTTGTTTGGGGGAAAAAAAAAGAGCTTTGTCTCTGTTTATTTTCAGTTTTGCCAATGTTTCAGATTTTTCATGGCTGACCTGTTGGTTTTTTTTTTTCACTAGGAAGCTTTTTAAAAATTAAAACTTTAAGAACACTTAATGTATTTCTAGACCTTGAATTATTTGTATGTTGTTTTACAAAGGCCTGTGTACTGTCTAGTGGGGATAAAAACCCAACCTGTAAAATGGGTTGGAAACCTGTTGAGTCTGTTACTGATGATGTAGCAAAATATATGGATGGTTAATACAAAAACTTGTTTGCACTGTCTTTCTGAAAATTTCATATTGGATGTGGTTTTGCTATGGTTACCTGTAACGGTTACCTTGAGGTTGTTTTACTTAACTAAAATTAATAACACTTGTAAGTTACATTGTCTGTTTTAATATTATACTCATGAGTAGTGCTCTCCAGTTACTTGCCTGGATTAGTTAGAATAGCATTTAGTTCAGAAGACAAAGAGTAAATTCGGTACTTACGTATCCACGTGTTTTTGATGTAAGTTCTTTTGAGTCCTAGTTCAGCTTATGAACCATGTATACCAGAGTATATGCTAAGGCTTATTAAAACCAGTTCATTTAACTGGATGTCCACAGCTGTTTTCATCAAAAGTGTTTTTAATGTCTTGCTCAAATAACCCTAATTGCAAACCAGAACAGGTTTTGTTGGAAGTGTAATATTACTTGATTTCTTCCAGGAAAATATACCAGCTGTGGAAAACTCACATATGTGTTATGTTGTATGCCAATATATTTTTTTAGCAGTTCACAGGGTACCTGTTGGTAGCAAATGTAACTATAGCACAGTTATCTCTGTTTCTATTTTTGTCTCAATATGTATATGCTATATTTCCATCAGTGAGAAAATTTGAGCTTACTTTACTCATCAAAAATTAGCCTATGTTTTCCTAGAAATGGCCAGATGCAGCTCTTGATGGTATTTTGTGTCTCTGCTGACCTCAACTTGGACAAATACAGTTTTATTCTTCTGTGTTTGCATTCTGCAAGTGCTTGAGAGATCTTGACTGCTGACTTCTCAAAATGGAGATCTCTTCATCTCTGAAGAGCACTGCTATATTACTCTGGTGTTAGAGTGCAGTTCTCTGTGTGATTCATTTGGCTGAAGTACTGACTTAAGTGACTCTTCTTTCCAGCAAATTCTTGTTACTATCCAGCCCATCCCCTCACTTCACTTGAAGAAAAATTGTAAGATTGTTTGGGCACATTCAACCAAGAAATTAAGAGTATTTTAATGTGGACTAATTACCTACTCCTGTTCACCCCAGAAAGCCCTATGGACATAACTGAGTATTACAAATATTGTGTGAGGGAGTGGTGCAACAATGGGAATGAGTGAATGGCTGGAAGGGATTCTGAGAACTGCTTCACCTGGCTCTAGCACTAGATGAGATGTGTGTGTTGCCTTGTTCCATGTGCTTTTTCATTATTTTGTGTATCTTTGTATGAAATGTAGTTAAAAAAGAATACTAGCAATACATGTATGCATATACACAAACATTTTTAAACACTGTGTTAAATATGAGGATTTTATCATAAACTTATCAAACTTTCCTCAAATGCCCTAAAAAAAATCTCTATGCAGTTGCAAGGATTAAACCAGTTACAGTTCTTTAAGAGTCTGTGTGGTCAGTGATTGTGGAATGATACAATGAAATTGGTAAAATGTTTGACCATCTTCACTTGCAGCTTGGTAACTTTTAAGATCATCATATCTTCTCATGTATGGGAATACTGTGTGCTTTCATCACCTTGACAAAAAGCTAGTCCTTTGTAAATTTCAGTAATAGAGGAGATTTGTAATGTGGAATCACAGCATGTGGTTCTTACAGAATCTCTGTTTTCCATGCAGTAATTACAGGTTTCTAATTTTGTAGCATTATAGATTGCCGTGTTTAATTGAGGCTGGAACTTGTATTTGAGGAATATAATAATAACAAAAGCCCAAAATCTTCTAAAAGAAGTTAGAAAATAAGGGGGGGGGGGAGAATCCCTCATATGAAGTGATGGAATTCCACCTCTGTCAGAGTGAATGAGACCTTGTTAAAGGAAAAGAGCATACAAGAATGGTTTGGTGAGTCAGTTACCCAGATTTGTCTGTGGCTGAAATTAACTTTGTAGGACATAAGGCATAATTTTAGTATCATCCTGATACAGACTTGCAAGTTTCATAGAAGCACAGAATGGTTTGTGTTGGAAGGGACCTTAAAGTTCATCCAGTTCTAACCCTGCTGCTGAGTCACGTTGAGCTTCTTATCCACAAAAGCTCCCAAGACCTTCCCCTCAGGGCTGCTCTCAATCCATTTTTACTCCAGCCTGTAGTTAGTTGGGATTGTCCCAATGCATGTACAGGACCTTGCACTTGGCTTTGTTAACTTCACTGGTTTGCACAGGCCCACTTCCCAAGCTTGTCCAGGTCCCTCTGATGGCATCCCTGCCCACCAGCGTGTTAACTGCACCGCACAGCTCGGTGTCGCTGGCAAACTGCCACTGGATCCCACTGTCCATGTTGCTTGAGATAAACCCGTGTTTTTACTTCAAATTTGTATTCTTGGACTGTAGGGGAACTGGCAAACTGGAAAATGGAACATTTTAAAAATACTTGCTGTACACATCCTTATGAAAACTATCAGATATCAAAAGTAATTTCTGAATCTTCAGATAAATTAAAAAGTATCAGATTTGCTTGTGCTTTAGAGCACGGAGTGTCATTCAGTTTGCTACGTACTGCTTTAGCACTGTGGGAGTATATGTATATATTTGTATTTTATACATACAGTATGGACTTAATGGAATTTTGAACAGGTGGCACACAGCACACTGTTATTGGTAAATATGGTTCTGGGAAAGCAACTTACTTTTCATGCCATTAATGTGAGATGTGCTTGATGGACAGGAAAAAATTTGCATGTTATATAGATACATGTTATGCAGAGTAAGTGTCATACAGAGACACAATACTTGTGAATTATGGAACAGTTGATATTTCAGAGCCACAGTAAAAGAGGGGTCTAACAAAAGTTTTTTTAAATTTTTTTGACATGAGAGACCTTAAAAGAAAAAGAGTTCAGATGCTCTTGTAGTCAAAGCTTTCCAATTATTCATATAACCTACAAAGCACTTGGTGATCTCTTAAAACGTTTTTTGGGGATTTTTTTTCTGTAGCCATCTAGAGATCCAGTGATTCTTCTGAAGACAGGCTAGTCAAGTAGGTTTGCAGAGTCCAGTGGTGAAATATTCCTGCTTTCTAGTTGCATCCGAAGGCACGACCTCAGGTTTTGCTGCTTTTGGGGTATTGTGGGTTTGTCTTTTTTTTTTCTTTCTGATTGTTTATACTATGGTTGCTGATTTCAGATTTTGTCCCTTAACTTTGAAAATCTAAGCCAGATCAAAATCTAGAGAACTTGGAGTTTTTAGGTTTTCTAAAATGTTCTAAGAGTTCTAAAATAACAAGTGTTATTTTTTTAAATGACATTGCAATTGGGCTTTAGTTTAAGAGGGCTTTTCATGACATGTATTGCTGGAAGTACTGTGATCCCCATTCAGCAGCATGTATATTGTTTAGGTAGAAGCTCAGTTTAACTGTACTGTTGCAAGTGCTTAAAGTATGTGAGAAAGGAATCTGTACTCTACTTTCTCTCATAAAATTATGATGTTTATTTTTTTCCATTTAACCAATCATCATGACTATACAAACCATGAGTGCATGATTTTCTTTTTCTATTTTGCCTCTGCATTTAGAATTGCTGAACATAAATCTATTGCCTTTCCCCCATAAGTGTGGTATCGCATCTATGTTGGACATTCCATAGAATGTCTCTGTAAAAAAAATATTTTCCAGTTTTGGTCTTACCAATTTGAATATCACTGTTTTATTTCTTCATGTGTGTAATGAAAGATTATTGTTATCAGTTGTTTTGCCTCCTGTATGATCTATTTTGAGTAGCAGCTGAAACTTAGTAATTCTTAGTTTTTACCCATTTTTAATTAAAACAATGCAAATTAATTAGAAGTAAATTTCCTTAGTTTAAGTCTTGTTTCAAAGACTTATGCTTTATTCTAGAACATGGATAACTACTTGTTACATTCAGTGTTTATGACACTAGTAGAGCAGTCTATTAATATTTTAGGCACTGTTAATATTTTAAGCACACTTCCTTGAGTAAGATCTTGATCATTCTTACAAGACTACAGTTTGGCTTTTAACCTGTGCTTCAGGATCCAATTGTAGTCAGTGGTATAACAGTAAGACCTCAAAAATGGAGAATGTTTGGTTTGCATCAGCTAAAGAAAGTAGAATTATTTTGTTTAGCTGCCACCATAAAAGTGGATCAATAGAGGTGTTGTTAACACAAATGTGTAAAGTTTTGGTTCTCTGTTAGTATTATGCTGAGGTACAACTCTATGGGGGAAAAGTATTCTCACGTTGTATAATACCTCTGCTTTTATTATAGTATGGGTACATGGAGATGTACGGTTACATAGTGCTTAGCCTAAAGAACCTGTGGCGTAGTGTAACTGCTTTGCTTGTATTTTAGGGAAATTCTTGCTTCACTGCATGTGTATTGGCAGTTGGCAGTGGTTGGTAAAGAGTCATTTGATGTTTGTTTTTAATCATAACAGGAATTTCCATTTTTTACCTTGACGACCTTTCCACCAGGCTTTCTCGTCCACGTTGGTGGCGTTGTCAGTGCTCGCTCTGTGAAGCTTCTGGATCGCATTCACAATCCTGGTACGTTAACACAACGACGTTTTTCTTACCCGAGTCTCAGCGTGATGATCACTTCTAATCTTGATACTGGCATTTGAATAGATGCAGATCTATTCTAACTATGTATATTAAAAGCAGTATTGTGCAGACAAGCATTTAAGCTGGAAAAATAAGTCATTTAAGAGATGTTTTTAGTGAGAAACTTTCAGCAACTTAATGAAATGAATAAAGTACATTGAATCCAGTAACACTGTACTAAAAAACATCTTTGAATTATTGAGGGCTTAATTACTTTTTAACCATTTTTAACATTAAACTTAATGCAAGTTTTCCAGTCAAACAAAAATGTAAATATTTGATCTTAACTATGAATGTTTTCTAATTTTCAGCTCCTTGAAATCCTTAAGGACACTATAATGGCTACACGTTAGCTCAATACGTGTGTTTAACCTCTCTTGATAAAACCTTAACAGTTTTGTTTCTGTTCTTAAAAACATATTCTGAACATTATATTTTTATTTAATAGTTATCTGGGAACCCCAGTACTGGAACTGTATTTTGCATGTCCTAGTTCTGACATCAGAATTAAGTGGCCTTTGACTCAGGAGACTTATTGTAGTCCCTGAGACAAGCTGAGGAATAGTCTGTAAAAAGTCAGCGTTAACAGCATGCTAAAAAATGCAGACAGATCAGATTAAGAAATAACACCTGGTTTTGCATGCACTGGTCAGGAGTAATAAAAGAGAGTTTGTGTGAATGCAACTTTTATAGGAATTAAAAAATGTGTCTGTTTTCCTTTTTTTTTCTTTTTTTTCTTCTTCTCCCTGTGGCCCCAGGCAAGTAATTCTGCAAGCAGGTAGATTGTTGCTTATCTGAAGGTTCAGTAAACTGACAACGTGAAATAAAAACTGAGACTTAATTTGAATTTAAGGGATTTTTTTTTAAAGAATATGATTATATGATATTGTTCTTTCCCTGTTTTTATAATTTATTTACTAAGTGGAGAGAATACAAAGAAAAATGTAGAAGTAAAATTTACATGTGAGTCCTCTGTTTCTTTGCCACAGAGTTGTCTTAAGCTTCTGTATTTTCAACAGGTTTCTGATGCAGGTCACTTGCATGCAAAACAAATCTACCACACAATACATTTAAGACAAAAATTTTAAAAAAAATCAATGTTGCTCAGATATTTTAAAAAACAATTTCTTAGCTTTATGCATCTCTTTAATTTTTACCAAGTGACTGGAAGGAGACTAAGAAGCAAGCTAGAGATGTGTGTTTCCAGAACTAGGAGGCTTTTTGCAATGTTTTTTGAGACTTGTAGATTGCTCCTGACAAGTGAATGTAAGATGCATGATACCTTGAACTTGGTACGTTACAAAATGATGAAAGCAAAAGGGGGGATGAAGGCATGTGGTTATAGAAGGCAAGGGGAGGAAGTAGAAAAAATCTGATATAGTGATGATCATAAGTGTTTGAGTCAAGAAAACATATTAAAGGAAACCTGGCAAATAAATAAGCAGGAAAATGTAGAAGAGGAAAGAACTTCTGAAGGTAGATTGAGACCTTACTGATAAGACAATAATTACTATATACTGTACACTTTGATCACGCCTAGTGTAGATTGCTATAAGCATGCTCCTTTTTTTCCCTTTCTATTTCAGCCTCTTATTAACTCTGCTGTCTGTGTCTTTCCAGTTCCTGTGGAGTGGTGTTGTCAATTGTGTTCTTGTTGGTAGTTTTTTTTCACTATTCTGCTCCTATAACTGATCTACTAATTTGCTGTTTTGAACTCAGCCTTTGTCGGAATTATGGGTAACACAAGATCATACAAACTGCTAGACTGGAATAGTTTCAATTCAGGTATTTTACTAGTCATTCAGTACTACATATGCTGACAGAAATTATGGCAGCTCAGTGAAGTTCTTAGAATATGCTGTAGGATATTTAGGTTAACGCTTCAAATTTAAATCTGTTTAATCATCAAATGCCTTAATGTCTTGTTTTAATGTTTTTAAAGGCTTTCTTTAAAATTGCAAAACACTGTTTTAGTATAAATTAGTATTGCTAAGATTAATATCAATCTGGAAAGCTGAATGTTTAGATAATTACTTTGTAGTAGCTTTCAGCTCATTGTCCATGAAGCGGGTTATTTAGGGAAAGAGAATTGTTTCTTATTTATAGTTAGAATCATATGAGGTGTGAATTAATTGGTTTTGGGGGTGTTTTTAGTAACTTTTTCTGGTTGTTTTTTTGGGGAGGGGCTGTTGGTTAGTTTTGTTTTGCACAAGGTTGCACTTTGGTCAAGGATGGCTGTGCTTATGTTAACTTCAGAAAATGGATGAATGTGTTCTAAATAATACAAATATCCGAATGGAAAATAGATGAAGAGAGGGTGGTATGTAGTATGTGATTTGCTGGTTCATAAATCTTCTGTCATAAAATGCAATCAGCATGCAGGATTTACAGCATAATTATTTGAACTTTTTAGTCACTTTAACATCTGACTTAAAAATTAAAATATCAGAGTTTGTTTTCGTGCGGTTTTAGGAATCAAAGTATGTAACAGCTACAGAGGGAATGGAATGAGTTGATGATGCAGTCTGCATAAGCTACATAAAGTACTGGCCTGTTAAGGGGAGAAACAAGACTTCCCCTCCTGGAACCACAGCATGCTTTGGAAGAAAGGCAGGCATAACTTCTCTGCATGTAACATCCAAGCCAGCAGACCTTGCCAAACTTTAACGTCTTTAAAGCTGATTCAGTAGAGAGGTATAAACCTGAGCTCTGGGGATTTGTTTCCATGGAAAACAAACTTTCCTCCTTGGTACTTCACAGTTTTAGTGCAGCTGTGTGTCATGCTCTGAACGTCAGTTTAAATTTTCTACGTACATTTTTTTTTTTCATTTAACAGATACTTCAGCAATAGGTTAATTTTTGTGTTCTTGCTTCTTGATTTTGAGGATTTCTGGTGGTGTTTGGCTTATTTGCTTGTTCTGAAGTGATAATCCTTTAAAATGAGTTTTACTTTCTGTATGAAAATATTAAGGAAATTCACAGATCTATTACTGGTCTTTATCAAAAGTGTTAAAAATGTGTTGAAATTTTTCATCTTGTACACTACCTTGAACAGGTTGATTTAATTGCTACTCCTTTGAGATAGTGTTTAGTAGGATGCTACCATGATTTTTTTTTAATAATAATGATGTAGTAAATGAGTTACGTACAGACACTAAACATAAATTGAGGTAGGTCAGAAAGTGACCCAGAAATGTAAGCCTGAGACGTTTAGGGAAAGTCATGAATTCACAACATCCTAAACAGTAGCCTCAGTTTTTTAGAGCTGCATTTTAAGGAGTAGAGAGGTTTAAACTAAGCAGTAATTTCAGAGTTAATACCTCACAGAGAACTGTCTCTATTTTTGCCAGCAGTTCTTGGTTTCCTTTAGAGATGTTTCTTTTGCAGTTCTAGGTATGATGCTGAACAAAGGAGGAAGAGAGATGTATGGCAGAGTTGCAGATTACATAGAAGTTAACTGTCTTAGACTGAAGTAGCTGTAGCCTGTTCAGATCTGTTACCATTCAGAAACCAAAGGAGAAGATTCCTATTCATCACTCCCTTCTGGAGCTCTAGCACCAGCTCTGTCACTGCTGGCTAATATTTTACCTGAAAGAGAGCAGGTATTTATGCCAGTTAAGGAAAACACTACTACATCTTTATATTGTGTTCACCCTAGCAAGAATATAATCACAGCCATAGGTACACTAAAATTAGTTTCCCTTTGGAAAATGTTCAGCTTTCACTTGAGGTTGCTGGTAACCTGTGTGGCTTGCTTACTAATTTTTTTTTTGCCAGGGAGGGTTGTTGAATTGTATAAGGTACAACAGGATTGTCTGGATGTGGAAAGCCAGAGATTTGAAGGAAGTTGAAAATAAAATATGGAAGTAAAGACCGCTTTTTTAAAAATTATTTATTTTTTACTTGATGAATGGAAAAGAAGCTACTTAAACATCTCGAGAGTAGCATCAGAACATCAGAATTCTTTAGATTCTTTAGATTCTTTAGATTCTTTAAGTTCAAAAGTTCAACATCAGAATTCTTTAAATGTTTGTGAAATTACAAAAAAGTGATGATCAAGATGAATCTGCACAATTGAAGTGGAGAGAAAAGAGCACAAATTGATAGAAAAGAGGGCACATAATGAAGTGGAATAAATACTCTGGTGCTATCTTCGAAAAAGGATGATAAAAACAGTTACTATAAATATAAAAAAAAAAGAATCCTGGATCCAGAAAGCTTTGTTGGAGTTTCTCTCTGAGAAGTTCAGAAAAGAAAGGTTCCCTAGGAAGTGAAGTAACTTTTTGAAGAGGGACTGCTTTTTGCATATGGCTGTGTCCTGGCACTAACATATACAGTGTTCTCATACAGTCACGTTTTTTATCTCTGTACTCAGGGAGCTGCTTTGGCAGTGATTCTTCAGCTTCAGTATTTAGAAACCTGGAAGGAGAAAAGATTGTTAATAAAATTTCCTAAGCATCTTCTGAGCATCTTGTGTGATACCCAGAGCATGAAATTCTCCAGAACTCGAGTTTTGTATACAAGGAATTGCAAGGGGAAAGCTTTAATATGTTCTGTTTCTGTAACTGAATGCATTCACAGAAACAAAAGCATACAGTAAATGTTTAAATTGCATTTCATACTGCGGTCAAGGGTGTCAATGGAGGTGTACTTGTAAGAGCACAGTAGAAAGTGTCAGAGTGCTTTTCATACTGCCTGATGTGGCTATCATGCAAAATTGGTAGAAAAACAAGATTATAAGCTTGACCTGTCACCTTTTCCTGGAGAGTTTCTAGGTTGACTTCTTTACATCAGAGCGTGTTGATACGGTAATGTGAGGATAAGGCAGTTGTCAGAGGCTTTTCTGAACAGTGAGGGATATGATGTTTTTCAATAATGTTATACTCTACTGCAACCTTTCCAGAGGGGTGGATATCCTTAAATTATTTCTGTGGTTAATGTGAAAGGTGTTTGAATATGCTTTCTTTATTTTTTATTTTTTTTCTTTTTGAAGCACATGCTTCCTTATATTAATGAAGTTATTTTCTTGGAGCCTGTGCATTTTCTTTGGAGAGTTGAGTATTTATATACCTGAACAAAGGGTATCACAGTATAGAATTATATTCCTGTGTTCTATCAGAGATTTATAAATTAATAAACTTGGCATTTACAACCTTTGTTTTTGAATCCTTTACCTGGTAGTAAGTAATGCTATTTAATCTGTTCATAATGATTTGAAAGTCTCCCTGAAATTTGGCTAATGATGTGAAAGTCATCATAGACTTTTCACTTTACTGATGCTCACAATAAAGCTTTTATTGCACCACTGCAGTGTGATTTTTGGATTGGTAGGACATAGGGGTGAGAACCTTATCTTGTGGAAAATTGTTATTCTTGCACTTAACTCTTCCTAATTTCAAAATACAGAGCTTGACTAAAACTATTTATATTGATACAATTTCCCTCGTGGATTGCAGTGAGGTTTTTATCAGTCTTAGGATGTGTCACTCTGTGGTTCCAAAGATGTAGTTGTTGAACTTATTGCCTGGCTCAAGATACATTATTATTATAAGAAAACTAGAATGATTATGGTTGAAGGGACACCTTCCTAACTGTTACATAGAGGTAAATGTATCCTTGTGTAAAATCTCTGTGGACAGTACTGTAGGCAAATGATAGATAACACTAGTTATAACTGTCTGTAACAGGATTATAGAAGTAGCTGTGGTTAAACATTAATAGATCAGATCATTAGCTGAGCTGAATTAGGGACAAGAAATTTTCCAAGTGCTAAGCCTGAAATTCCTCAACATGCAACGTTTCTTCTAAAGTAACCCAAGGTGGGTTTTTTTCTGGTTCAGATTGTACTTTGGATTCTGTTAGACAGTGGACTTTGTCTTTGAAATGGTAGTACAAAAAGTCAGTGTTTCTTCTAAGTTTTTAATTTTTGGTGCCTATTAACATGGTCTCATTCAGGTCCTGAACTTACTCCAAAAGGCACTGTAGGAAAGGCAGCCTGGGTCCAGAAAGTAGACTCAGATTAATTTATCTTAAACGGCTGTGAATGTATAGAAATAATGAAATGTGCAGGTTCTGTGACTGTAATAAGTAAAAAGCCTGAAGAGAGTAAACACCAAATAGAAAAATGCAGAGGCACTGTAGTTTCCTGCCAGATGATGCCATCTGCAGCTGTGCAGCGAGGTGGCCTGCGTGGGAGTCATCAGGGAAGTGGCATTCTTGTATGTGAACATCTATCAGTGCTTGTTGAGAGATTAATTACTTTGTGTTTCAAGTTCTGTGTGTTTCCTTCAGGGGCTGTGTTAGATAAATTAGTATTATTGTTGCTCGTTGTAAGGTTCTGGATAGTTTGGATTCTTTGGAGCTTTGGATCATACTTGTAGCTTGTTTTATGATACTAGTTATAAAATAGGTAAAATGGGGTTTAAGAAGACCTGTTAGAATCATAGACTCATAGAATTGTTAAGACTGGAAAAGACCCTTAAGATCATCCAGTCCAACCATTAACCTACTGCCATCAAGTCTACCCTTCGACCATGTCCTCAAGCACCACATCTACCCGTCTGTTAAACCCCTCCAGGGATGGGGACTCAACCACCTCCCTGGGCAGCCTGTTCCAATGCTTGATGACTCTTTCAGGACAGAAGTTCTTCCTAATATCCAACCTAAATTTTCCCTGGCACAACTTGAGGCCATTTCCTCGAGTTCTGTCGCCTGTTACTGGGGAGAAGAGACCAACCCCCACCTCACTGCAACCTCCTTTCAGGTAGTTGTAGAGAGCAATAAGGTCTCCCCTCAGTTTCCTCTTCTCCAAACTAAACACCCCCAGCTCCCTCAGCCTCCTCGTAGGGCCTGTTCTCCAGACCCTTCACCATCCTTGTTGCCCTTCTCTGGACACGCTCCAGCACCTTCTTATAGCATGGTGTCTCCAGCTTTGGGTTGTTAAGAAATTTGAAGATGTCTTTTGAAGACTGTTTATGCTTTAAAATAGGTTGTGTTTATTGTGCCAAGATGAAAGAGCAAGACATACAGGGTAGAGTAAGTTGTGTCTGCATTGCCAGCAGCTCTTGAAAGCATCAGCCCTTGCCATGGTTACTGTAAGGGAATCAGTTAAAACAGGTTCCTGGCTTTAGAGTCTCTGCCCTCCTAGGATCAGAGGAACCTTACTGTGCACAGCTGTGAATGCTTTGCCCTGTATTGGTGAATGGCTGATCAAAATGGTAACATTTAGTTATTTTTAGGCAGTACTGAAGAACTTTTACAATTCTGAGGAAGTATGGTGACATTTAAACCTTTAAGTGTCATCTTAATAGTTTCATTTTAGGTTTAAGTTTTAGTATGTATGTGAACAATCTGAACATCTTTTTTTTGTCTTCAAATGTCTTTTTTAATTTAATTTGTGTTACATAGTGGTTTTACTTAACTGTAAATTATTACTGCAGTTTCAGTATTCTTGCAGGGTTTTATTTTATTTTTCAAGATGATACTTTTTTGCACCTTGAGCTGTTCTTATCAGACCTTCATCTACAATTAAAAGGAGAAATTATAAACTGTGTTACTGTTTTGCCGGTGTAGTTAATGTTTGGTGGTATTTGCAGCGGATTTTGTTGAACCAGCTTATGAAAAATTGTCTCAAAATTACTTCAGATATTTTAAAAAGGTTTAATTATGCTGTAGTCTGTCCAGGTAACCCTTGCATCTTTCTTCTGAAGATCAGTTACATATGTAACTTACAATGTGAGACTGATAGGCAAAAGAGTAGAGCAGTGGATTTTTTTCAGTATGAAAATCCAAGTAGTTACACTTTTTTAATCTTTTAATGGAGACATTTTGATTAGATTTACAGAGTTGAATTAGTTTAGGTCCCGGATGTTACATCATGGACTACAAAAAATACTTGTGTTTAGTGATGTCAGTGCCTTACAAGATGCAAATCTTTTCTTGTCTGAGCATTCAAACTGTTCAAAGGACTATTCTATGTGAGGTGAGGAACAGATGCAGGCAGTCATGTCAAGGGTTTTTATTGGGGTTGATGAGAATATGAAGCTGTTCAGGATCATATGGCAGAGAGAATTAGCTGATGGGAGTTGAAGTAGGACTCCAAAAAGACAGGCTTTGAATTATGATTTTTATAATTCCTGTTTAGGGGTGAGATGGGTAAAAGTACTTTCTGGTCCATTTGAAAATTCCTTAATGGAAGTATAGCTATGCCTGTCTAAATTACAAATACACCTGTATCAGAGCTACAGATGGAGATTTCTATTGAGATTTTCTGAATCCTGATTCATAATTTCCTTTTTTAATCTCTCTTTTTGTCAAGAAAACCTGGGATATTCTCTAGCCTCCTAGCAGTGATGCAGTTATTTTATGAAATTCAGAATATATAGAATATAAGAGATGAATTCAGGACTTTGGGAATGTTACTTACAGAATGACTTTGCTGCTTTTCCATCTTGGGATATTGAAGCTAACACTCCTCAGTAATGAGCTGCCACTAAAAGGAATGATGATGCTTTTCTGTGTGGTGTGCTCTTGCAGTCTTCTCGTTGTCATGTAGTGACTTGACCTGACCAACCCAGTAGAAAACTAGCCCCACAAATGAAGGGCTTTGTATTGGCAGTCCACTGAAATATCTCATCTTGTAAATGACAGTCGGATACAGTTTTAATGCTAAATGTTCTTCAAGTTATCTCTTCAGTAATCAAATAATTTCTTGAACATCCAAACTTGAGGATGCTTTTTTGCTCATTGAGCAGTTTGGGCTTGAGAAAGTCTGTGCACTTTTGTCTGTAGTTTAAGCTTTGTAGGAGTAAGTGTACCTGTTGTTTTTGGTGATGTGGTTGCACTGTTTTCTGCTGGTTTAGTGTATCTTAGTTTTCATTTGATAAATCCCAATAACATACTTCAGTTTCCATATTGTAACCAAAGTTTTCATTTTCACATGTTTTAGTCTTAAAGATATTTTGTTGAAGGTTTTAGGCTAGATTGTTGTAGGCTTTATTTGCTACCCAAGTTTTGTGTTTTAAACTTTACAAATACAAGTGTTTGACTTTTTGTACACTTTTTTGTTGAATATTTTAGAAGGATGATAGGGCATTTAATCATTCATAGGCTAACCAGAGAGTATTAAATTAAACCTCAAGGTTCAGGGAAGGGTGCTTGTAAACCTAGCAAAGGCTGTCTTTTTTTTTTTTAAAACACACAAAAAAACCCAAAACCAAACCACCCTATTACAAAACCATTATAAGCTAATTAATAGGTTTAAATGAAGAAGAAAGAAGAGTAAGGGGATAAGGAGGATGCAGGTAATTCAGTTTGAAAGAATGTTAGTTGTGTCTACAAAACCATTTTTGAGGTAACAGTCATTTGTAGATTGGGGAAGCCTTCATAATATGATTATCTTCCTCATTTCAGAATGCTAAATGATAAGTATAAGTATTTACTTACACATCATTAAAATAAGTTGAATCATATGCTTCAGATTAATTGTCTTAGGATGTCTAGGGATTCAGCTTTTATACAATTACTCTTTGAGTCTGATCTGTGTAATCAAGAGACCATTCTTACTCTTCCTTTAGTTTCTAAAATGTCTGTATGGACCTAGTATAATACTGACTCTGACTAAACCTGGCCCTGTGCAAGTGAACCTCTAGCAAATAACTTTGGAAAGGTGTTGCTTATTGTGAATCAGAAGGTGACAGTAGTGTCTAGGGTTATCTCCAGGTGAAGGATTTGGACAGGATGGTCCTGTCAACAATTCAGCCTCACAGAAATCAATTTCATACTTTGAAGGGAAGAGAGAGATGAATTGGCGTTCAGTGGAACAGTCTCAAAGAACCTGTAGGGCACAAAATAAATACAGTGCTGGTTGTGTCTTCTAAAGCCGTTCAGTAAAAGGAAGTTTAGAAAGTTTCAGTTGGAGGAGTTTTGAGCTGGCAGACTGTGCTGTTGACAACCTTGGTCCTCAAGTTTTCACCTCTAGAGACAGCGTGCTTCTACTTCATCATAAATATGCCAATTTTGAAACCTCAGGAGAAGTAGGTTTAATGTTCAGGTTTTGGTTTCCAGTAAATGGCGCATAATAATAGTGTGACTTTTGCAAACTTTCTTGCTTAAAGTTGTAGATAAACCTTGCTATAAACTACTCGGTAGATCTGCTAGAAAAGCTTGTGATGGAGTGCTATGTATGCTTGCCTCTTTGCTTCCACCTAGAATCCAGGGCCATTACTTTCTGTAACCATTTCAGTGAGCTGCCATAGTTTTCGGTCTGTACTGTCACCTGATCCAAGCATGCGCCAAAATACCCACCGTTTCTGGCTACTGTCTGCTGAATCTGCTTTGCAAACCCTTAGTTCTTAAGCTTTTGCCTTAGCCAAAAACAACAACAGACACTCTTATGGAGTGTACTGGACACATGCCATCCTGCTTCCCCGACTCCTCTAATTGTTTATGTAAATCCTTAGCTTTACTAAACTTGTAAATGCTACAATGGCATCCCCCATGTGAAAGTGTGGCTCATGTGTCAAAAAAAAGGCTGCTTGTGAAAATATTTGTTGGAAGAATATGAATGCTACACATTGCACTGCATTCAGTGTTTTGTATTAAATTATTATTGCAATGTCATGGTGTTTAATTTTAATTGTAGACAATCATTTTGTGTTTTAATAAGTGAAGGTAAGTTTGTTAACTGTGAATGTACAATATATATATAAATGTACTGGTTTGTATTTTTGGCTGCTTTCTGGAAGAAAAAATAAGTGTCTTAAGCAGAGGACCCAGACTTCTTTACAAACACTTGTATGACTTATGCATGACTTGTATAGACATTTTTGAACTTGTGCAATGAGAATTTGTTGGATTTTTTGAAAGGTACTGGGCCTGATCCTGTTAACACTGAAGTTAATGGCTGGTATATGGATTTTATCTGTAAGAAGAATGAAAAGCATCCATTTTATTACTGTAGTTAGTAGTGTTGTTAATCCTGATGTTGAAAATATTCTGAGTTAAATGTTTAGCCAGACATAGTATTGGCAACCTCAGAAGGATACATGCTTTCCATTATGATAAGGCACTCTTGTAGATAAGTGAGGTGAGGAAGATTGTGTTAACTCACTTAGGA
The DNA here is from genome assembly GCA_013399135.1 of Heliornis fulica. Classification (NCBI taxonomy): domain Eukaryota; kingdom Metazoa; phylum Chordata; class Aves; order Gruiformes; family Heliornithidae; genus Heliornis; species Heliornis fulica. The sequence continues at coordinate 542,651 of VXBZ01012453.1, read as the reverse complement.
ACTTGTTCCTAAAATTTAATTTACTCTATAAATTTTTGTGGAGGAAAGTTTAAATGTTTGCATACAGTTTGGGACCCGTCACTGCTATTTCTACCTTTCTGTTCCCCTTAAGCATATCTGATCCCTTTCAACATTTCATTCTCTTTCAGTTTTTACCGTGGCTACATACCTTTACAGTGTCATATTCTTGTTTGTAATCTGATTGTTTATTCCACAGCACTTTCCCTATTCATCCCCAGTTGCTTCACCTGTTGCTCACTTTCACCTCCATCATGACTTCATTATTTTCTTGAACTTCTTGTCATGGAAAGGTCATCGGTGACAAGTCAGAGCAATTTTTGCCAAATGGTGCCTAGAGGTCGGAAGAGAGAAGTGATGATTCAGTAAAATTGACTCTTTTTCTAGCTATAAGATGAAAGTTTTTTGCAGGTGTTTTTCTGCAAGGTACAAGCATTTGTGTGGCTCTTAATCAGTGTTCATAGCCACCTGCCTGTGATCAAGCCTAATTGAGCAAGAATTATTCTGCGTAATCAGAGAACCGCTTTCCCTACTACTTACACCTCTTAGAAACACACATGATAAGCAATCTTGCCTGTAATTGGATGGAGGAGGAGGAATTGCTCCCAAGATCCATGTCCATTCCACCATAGAGTTAATGGTAACATTTCCCAAATGTGCCTGTGGTCCCACATCTCCCATACAGCTCTCCATTTTGTCAGATGATGTAGCCTTGGCCTTAAAATGGATTCCAGAGTTGCTCTGTTCACCTACTGCCACCGCCATTCCCTGGTGGCAGCAGTCACAGAGACATGAACACGCAAGGGAGAAGACCTTTTGCCTCCCACTTCCCTTTGAGTGGCACAAATGGTTCTTGTAGCTGAGCTTGGGAACTCCAGCCCTGTGATGTGATGGGTTATTTCTGCATGTCACTCAGCTTTTGAAAGCTGAGAATTGAGAGACCTTGATTGGAGATACTGCAGCCATCTGAGTCAGGATTATTGTATACTGAATCACAATATATTAGGAGCTGGAAGAGACCTCGAAAGAGCCAAGCATTTGATTTTTCCCAGTCAGTGAAAGTGTTTTCTTGATGAGAAACAGAGAAGCGCAGTGCCCTGAGGGTTTACTAGTAATGCATTGAAACCTGCTGAAGGTGAACTCCTGATATAATGGAACATGATTGATGCAGTTCATGAAAATACTTAGGCTCCTTTGTTTTTTAATGTATATAATTTTGTCTTGATTGCAGAGAACCTTCCTAAGAACCACCACTGTAGGGGTTGTGTTTTTGCCTATTCCATGATCATTTATTCAACCTTTGCTTTAAGAAACTTCAGTCTGCACATCCAAGGCTGCTGTTAGTGCATGTGTTGCACAAGTATTAACTTTATGAAATTAGGTATAATTGAATATAGATAAATCTGCTCCTTTTTTTTTAAGTTACAAAACAATCATTAGTTTCTTTTAGAACAGTGAAAGCCTTATTTTAAATGAAAGGTTGAGGTAAATTAATGAATACATCCCGCTGTACAATATTTTTGTTTCAGTAAATTTTAAAATATGTGTATATCTGCATCTTTCATTTTTGTTTGCCATGTTGTCAGAGAACCTAGTGTATGATATAGGGTTATCATACACTAGATTTGTAAGTGCTCCTGATAGCACAAAATTGGTTCCAACTATAATTCATCACGGAGATCTTACTGGCTAGAAGTTTGTGTCGGTACAAAGTTCAATTGATTTCAGATAAATTATGTAAGAATCTACTCAGAACCCTCTGTAGTATCTAAGTGCCTGTTGTTACTGTCTTCCCCCTTTATTTTGTGTGTAAACAATGAACGTAGTTTTCACCTAAGTTCATTGGTACAGGTAAACCATTTTGAAAGAAGAAACAGGTGACTATGTAAATGACAATACTTGCTGACCTCATAATGTAAGAAACTTGTGAGACAAGACCTTTAGTTCTGGGAAAATAATTGCTGATCAGTTAAAATAGAGATTGCATAAACTTACTCTAGTAGCACTTTGTGTTTTTGACATTGTATTCAAGAAAATCAGGTAGGATACATTTTAACTTGGAAACTCAAAGACAATGAAGGTCATTAGATAAAAAGTCCATTGGGGTATGGCATGGGAGTGGGGGGTGGAGAAAGGAAAAATGTATGGTTGCCAGGATACTGACACAAAAAAGCATCAGTAAATATGTGGTCAACATAAATATACATCTTATACTACTTAATGTTACTGCGTAAGCAGTTTCAAATATGCATGGCTTCTCCAAGGTAGAAATGATGAAATAAGGATGACAGACCTCTGTGTTTAGTGATACAGTCTTAAATATTTTAAAAATTTGTATTAACAGAGAACTGCTTGCAATAGGAAAAACTACCTGGATTATTTCTACCCCTAGTAGTTTTTCAATATTACAGAGTATCTGTGATGCTTTGTTGCACGTTACATGCTGCTCTCCTGTTGTTGGAAACTGACAGTATGGTTTTCAAAGAGCTAGAGTTTGGAATGGTATCAACAATACTTTGGTGTTGTATCTGTCATATGAACAGCAACAAGAATGCAGTAATTACTCAGAACCTGCTCCCATGGGCAGTAAACAGGAAAATTAATAAAAAAGCCCCTTGGTGTTTGCTTGAAGTGCAATAGCTAGGAAATTAAAAGTGCCCATATAGAACAAAACACTTGAATATAAGAAATTTGACTTATCAGATAAATTGCATGAAGCTTTATGTTGACATAGTGCCGAATAGTGAACTCATTTATACTTTGTCTTTCAGATGAACCAGAGACACGAGATGCATGGTGGGCAGAAATCAGACAAGAAATAAAATCCCATGCCAAGGCATTGGGTTGTCATGCTGTAGTGGGCTACAGTGAATCAACTAGCATTTGGTAAATCATGATGATGATTTCATTTTCAAAGTGCCACAGAAAATGTATTTAATCTTCAGTGAGTTAAAAATGATGAGCTATTTCAACACAGTACATATTGCTGTCCAGTATACTGAATTGGGAGAGTTTGTTAAAGTAACTTTCTGAGATTTCTGTATTGTGATGCTTTTTTACAAAAATGTTTTGTTGGGGGTTTTTATATGGTTTTAGATTTGGGTGTTTTTTTTTTCTATCATACAATACGGTTTTTGCAAAAAAACCCAAAACTTCAAGCATACGTACTTGGTTTTGTAGTAACTATTAATTTAACAATGAAGCTTTCTAAACCTAAGTTACCTAAATACTAAAGTCTGTTCTTAAAAGTGTGTGAATTGCAGTTTTGTTTCAGGGTAATGACTGGCAGACCAGTACTTCAATGGTTGATTTCAAACTTAAGGCACGAATTCTTTACTAGGAGTATATTAATAAGTTAAAAGGAGAATGTGCTGCCTGATATATCCATAATACTTTGTGTAAATGTTCTGTATTGCTTTCTGGAAAATGCATGTCATTGTTTTTATCATATGGTACTACAGTACTGTGTAACAAATTGAGAACAATTTACAATTCTAAAAACTGAGAACATTCCAGTCTTGTGTACTTTGGTGACTTAATAAACTTTGAGTGGCTTGGAGATGGGGAGAAATAGCATGGGATTTATCTGATAGCTCATTCTTCTGTCTGGCCTGAGAAGAGTTGTGTCTGCAAAGTAATCTACAAAGAGCTGTTCCTGGGCCCAAGTGTGTCTGGCCAATATCAAACAGAAAAGTTTGACTCGCTAGTTGTTTTGAATTGCTTTAGGAAAGCGAAGCAAGTTCACACATCCAAATTTACTGTCTAGTTGATTGTTGTCTAAATACTTCTAAGAGAAAGCACTAAGTATTTATCTTTTTTTGAGACTAGTTGAGGGATGACCTTATTAATGTTTATAAACATGTAAAGGGTGAGTGTCAGGAGGATGGAGCCAGGCTCTTCTCGGTGATGGCCAGTGACAGGACAAGGTGCAGTGGGTCCAACCGGTGATGGCCAGTGACCCATCTTAATATAAGGAGGAACCTTTTCACTGTGAGGGTGGTGGAGCACTGGAACAGGCTGCCCAGAGAGGTTGTGGAGTCTCCTTCTCTGGAGATAATTAAGACCAATCTGGAAACGTTTCTGTGGGATTTAATCTAGGTTATCCTGCTCCGGCAGGTGGGTTGGACTATGATCTTTTGAGGTCCCTTCCCACTCCTAACATTCTGTGAAAAAGAAGTTTCATTTTACTTTGCAATCAAGTTGAAGAAAGGAATAGTTACACAGTGCTTTTATGAGCATGCTTCACCTTCTGTTGGTGAAGTGGTAAGATAACTGGAAATAATCGGTCTCAAAGCCACAGCATCAATTGTTTCACATCTATTGCTTCATCACATTTATTGCTTCACTGCAGATAAAACCCAAACAGACAAACCCACCAAATGTATTGATCTTTCACTTAAAACAGTTTTTGAAAGTCAAGTACTTGTGCTAGTCAAATAGGAAAACAAAACTTTATTTACCTGGAAGGCATGATTTGTATTCCTATGGCTGTCTTGTCTGGTTGTGTCCTGTCTTGCTTGGTGTGTTAAAGACCATGTTTACCTCAGAATCATAATGTGCAAGTCTGTATTGCTGAGGGATGAACTTGCACTAAAAATGGGAGAGTTATTCATTTGGCTGTCTCCTGGCAAAAAGCATGGACAGAATTTTGTGGTGGGTTTTTTTCATTATTATTTTGTCATAATGATGGAGAAAGAATATAGGGAGTGCAGGTAGACAGTTACTGGCTTATTTCACACTTTCATTTGTCTTAAGGAATTTAGTGTAGTGGTAACTGATTGTTGAAAATTTGCTTGAGATCCCATGCTTACTTGCCAGTTCAGCTTTATTCTGTGCTTAAAAGTGTGAGGCTCTGTAAGCACTGGTCTGCCAGACATGTTATATATATGTATATTTTGGTTAAAAATATTCTGGAAAGAGAAACATCACATTAAAAAGGCACAAATGTCTTTCTAGAAAAGATGGGATATCTTTTTTTCTGTATTTTTTTCCTCATACAGCACTTAAAGTACTGAATGCTAGAGATTTGCTTCTCATGTACAGACTCAGAAATACTAAAAGCTATGTGATCATGCTTTGCACTTCTAAGAGCTTTGACTGTGCTAAGTCAGGAATGTGGTCTGTTACTCTGCATGCCATATGTACCATTACTGTAGTTGTTCATGGTTAAATTTCACTGTTTTGCTACTTTTTATTGCCCAATAAGCATCCTTGTCAGTGTTAAAATATTTTGAGAGTGAATACTATGAGATGATGAAGCTCTCAACTGCCTTTTTACTTTGATAAACAATTATGCCTTGGGTTGTTTTTGTTTTTTGTTTCTTTTGTAATGTTTTTGCTCTTTTTCTTTTTTTTTTGTTGGCTGGCTTTCTTTGCGTTATTAACCATAGTACTGAAACCCAAGCTTAAACCTTGTTAGCCTTTGTGATGTTATAACATATTATTTATGATGTAGATCAAAGCTCTTCAGTCCTTCTGTTCAGTGTTTCTGAATCTCTTGCTTATGCAATGGTTTAAATACCAGAAGAGGATTCTTTGTGATATTTAATGGATAAAATTGCACAAATATAGATCATTAGTAGTTACATTGAATTCATTGACTTTTGTACCAGCCTTTTAGTCTAGTAGCTTTATATGAAACTAGCACTTAAGTAATAGGAATTCACTTTGTTGTAATTCTTTTCTCTTATAGTGAAGAGGTCTGTATTTTGTCCGCGTCTGGCACAGCAGCTGTACTGAACCCTAGGTTTCTTCAGGATGGCACCATGGAAGGCTGTTTGGAACAAAGGTTGTCATGGCAGCCTGGCTTCTTTTCCATAGGGTCAGAGAAGGGAGAGGTTGATTTTTTTCCTCAGAGCCAAGATAGTTCTTCTCTATTAGGGTAGGTTACAGTGTTACAGTGCAGGATGCGGGACCAACCACTTTACTGCTTTTCACTAACAACAACAACAACAGAAGTAATGGAACTCTGCACCAAATTAGATATTCTGTTTTTATTTCTAACAGTCTGAATAAGGTAACATGTTTGACTACTAACCACAGATCATAACTCAAGGTTTTTTTTTCTTTTCTTTGCTGCTCTTCAGGTATCTTTCTCAACTTTCTATCGCACTATAAAAATGACAGATGTATCATAAATCATATAAGCCAAATGCTCCTATGGCTGTAATATGTGTTTACACTCTCTTTAAAGTATTGAAGAGCTGTATGGGAGATAAAATAGCTTGGTTGTAAAACAAAGATGGTGCCAGGTTCTTACAACAGATATGTTTTAGTTGAAGTTTATGAACATAATTGTGAAACTGAAGGAAAAAAAAAGACATTTCCCTTTGTTTCTGCTCTTGCAAGTGAAATTTGAAGAATGAGTATTGACACTTATTTAAAAAAAAATAAATGCACATTGGTAATTTATTATGTATTCACAAGGATAGTCATCAAATGTTCCAATTGATTATTGTAGTCATAAGTAAGGCTGTTTATTAATTGTAGCACCTGCATTACTTTTTCCATAATAACACTGCCAACATCATATTATGTATTATTTTGTTACCAGGAGGCCATTATCTTCATGTGTAGGTAGACTATTGGAAACTGTAGCCAGAACAAAAATAGTTGTTTCCATATTCATATGATGGAGAGAAAAAAAAATGTCATATTCATAACAGGAAGTAAACTGCATTTTTATCAAAAGATACTGTGGTACTAACTGTCTTGGCACAGATGATTAGAAATGCCAGAGGAAGGTAAAACAACTAAACAGACAAAATATATTTGCTGAAGTCAGGGATAACTGATGTTCCACATCTGTCAGATTTGCTTTACTCATTTATTTAAAATTCACTGAGAAAAAATTTGTAAACCAACAAAATTGCAGTGGTGCAGTTAGCCTGTGCCTTCCTTGTTTGTATTCTTACAGTGCTCATTCCTGGATGTTTCTTATGGAGCAGGACTAAGTGTCCAATGTGAATAACAAGTTTTACATAATACCTTATCTTAGGAAATAATCTTGCTGTTCTTCTTACAATGTTAATATGTATTTGTGCTGCTTCTCAGTAGGATGGTTGGTTTTTTATATTCTACTCTTTAGGTTTGTGTAGCTTTTGGATGTGGTCCATTTAAAAGAGACTTTTTACTGTGTTTGGTACAGCAAATTATCTGTATTACTGTTGTACCATGGACTACACTTTCAAACCACAGTGCCTAAAGTGAGCTCAGTCATGTTTAACATTCATATAAATTGTTTGTCATTGTATGGTCTGTTTTTGATCCCTGCATAACAAGTTTCAGTGCATGTTTTAATTATAGCATTTTAGCCAGTAGTGTGCAGCCTAATAATTCACATTCATAAAATGCCATACTTGTCATGTTGGTATAATGGAGCAGAGCACAGCTGCAGTGTATGATTTAAGTAGATATCTGTAGGTATTTATATACATGTTTGCATATTGATCATTGTTAATAATAAGCAGATATTTTAAGTATGTTCTCCATAATGTATTTTTAGGATTGAAGAAGCTTCACCTCCAGGTTGTGGATTTTGCCATATACCATATGATGAATTGAACATGCCATTCCCTGCTCACCTCACTTACTGTTACAACTGCAGGAAGCAAAAAGTTCCTGATGTCCTTTTCACTACAATTGATCTTCCTGTAGAGGCAATAGTTATTGGGAAGGGATGTCTTATTCAAGCCAGGTATCTATCAAAGTGTTTTCTCAGTAAAGTTATGGAGAACTTGCAAAAATTTCCTGTTGCTAACATACAGCATGTCATAAAGAGTAAATTTTTATGTGGAATTGATAGGAGTTGCATGAGGACAGCCTTTTCCCCCTACATTATGTGTCATGTCTCTTGATAGTCATGTAACATGTTCATGTTGATGGACATTTGGTAAATGTTCTGGGTTTTTTTTTTGTTTAATGCCCGTGGGCATTGCTGTGTTTTGTCTGCCTGGCTGTAAGAGGTCTTATGCTTTATCTTGCTGTTTGGTGCTGCTAGCAATGTCAGATACAACTACTGCACTGGAGGCTCAGCTCTTAAAGTCACTTGTGTTAATTCTGTGCTGATTACCATAACTGAATGTCATTTCTGTAGAATTGTTGGGTATGTCCATTTTATGCTGTGGTCTTTTGAATTTTAATTTGGAAAAGGGAATAAGGTGATTAACAGTGTAAAAGGAGGAAGGGTTAGCTATGTGCAGTGTGTGGGTGGCAGCTACATAGATAAATACCTGGTTGGATGTTTGGACTGAGAGGGTAGTGGTTTATGGTTCATTACCTAACTGGATGACTATGACAAGTATAACAGTCTACAGTGAGACCTGTCCTGTTGTGGAGGGGGCTGGTGACTGGACATTCTTTATAAGTTTGCCAGTTAGACTTCAATGAATGGGACCAGACAATATGATACCTGCCTAGTGTTGCTCTCCTCTGAGAGTTAAGACAGGCATCAGGAAACTAGAGCAAGTTCAGTGGAGGGCCAGCAGGGGAGTAAGGAGCACCTGCCCTTTGAAGAAACACTGTGGGTGCTGGGCTTATTCAGCCTGGAGAGAGAAAGGGTCCAGGGGAACCTAATAGCAACCTGCTGGTAGCTGTGAGGAGGTTATAGAGCATGTGTTGCCAGGGCCTTCACACTGCTGCACAGTGGAGAGGTTCAGAGTGGATATAAGGAAAAACTGCTTACCTGTGAAAACAGGCAGTGGAGCAGGTTGCCTGGGAGCTTGTGTGGTCTCCATCTTTGGGGAGTTTGCAAGACCTGACTGGATAAAGCTCTGAGCATATCCTGGTCTGAGCTCAAATTTGACCCTGCTTTGTCTGTATAGGAGGTTGGACTGAAGACTTTCTGAAGTCCCTTTCCACCTGAGGTTTTTTAACAATCCTATGATTATCCATCTGCTAGAGCAGAGTTACTGGAGCTACTGTAGAGATGTGCTCTGTGTTCCTCCTTTGTTATTTTCCATATTAGTAAACTTTTGTGTTCAGCAGCATTTTGGAAATTGACTCTTTAGTATCACACGGTCATCCCTGATCTATCTCTGGAGCACATGCAGATGTTCCGTTTTCTATAGACTGATTACTCAAACATTCCCACCACCCCACCCCCAAAAATGAAGATGAAAGATGACCTTAAGCTATAGTTAGCAAGTTTATCTCCAACTCTTTCTACAGTTATTATTAATATATGGTTTCCTATTGAAAATAAACTTCTACTTACTGAGACTCAGTGCCTTAGAATGCTTTGATCTTCTTGGTGAGAATTTATTTAGTACATGATTTTAAAATACATTAAAAGAAACATTATGTTAGGGTTATAGACAATGAAGAAAAAAAAATCCAAATACCCTTTGATCCCTTCAAGTCTTCAGCAGCCCGTTAAAACCATTTATCTGCTGATGTTATGTACCATTATGTATCGTCAGGTTATGCCGTCTGAAGAAGAAAGCTCAAGCTGAAGCAAACGCTACGTCCATCAGTAATCTCCTGCCATTCATGGAATATGAAGTACACACCCAACTGATGAATAAACTTAAGCTGAGAGGAATGAATGCTTTATTTGGACTGAGGATTCAGATCACTGTGGGTGAAAATATGCTAATGGGGCTGGCAGTAAGTATGATTTTAATCATGAGATTCTTTGCAGTATTTATTTTCAGGACACAAAGATATAAAGGTGTTGTGGAATTCAGAGTAAAGTGTAGTAAAATGTCCTTACAAGAGTAAAGTGATGGAAAAGCATGAGGTGTCTAACTTGACAATCATCAGGACAAACTTTTTCAGCACCAGAAAATTCAAATATCTAGAAACTTTGTTAGACGACAAAAATATTAGAAAGGGGATGAGAGGAAGACGTGTTAAGTGGCTAAATAGTATAAAATATAGAAGAACTATTGTGAACTTGAAAGGTCTTGTCAGAGTTCCCTGTTCCTCAAGCTGCATTACAGTTCCATGACAAATAAGGTCCATTAGGTCTCTCAATAAATCATTTGATTAGTGACCAACAAAAGATCCCTTGTCTCCTCTTTGGCACTGAAAAAATAAATGATAGATTGTAAGTGTGTTACAGATAGCCAAGAAATGTTAACAACATTTTCTAACCTCATTGTGTCATGGGGTTAGAATAATGAAGTATGCTGCTTCTTCCTGCATCAGTGTAAGAGGATGCTTGGGTAATAGTGTCTTGAATGTTCTTTTATCTGAACTGATCTGTTTTCTGTAGATAGAAATGGGATTGTCACAACTCCAGTGATGCTGTAAATCATTTGGCTAAGTTTTAAATCCTTGAAACCATCACTTTCCTATGCAAACTACACTAGGGCAGAGGTTTTTGTTCCTGTTGTGTTTGAAAATTTTAGGTAAGTTAAAAGCTCCACCATGGATAAGACCCATGAGGAAGAGAGAGTGTATTAAAAGCATAGTGTTGCTTCTTTTTTTTTCCAATAAGTGAACAGGAGTGATATGTCTGTTTGTTATGGGAAGGAATCATTTCACAGTACTGTCCATTATAGCATAACCATTATGGAAAACATAATATGAAATTATCAGAAGTACTTGCTTACATAACTGTAATGTTTGTTAATTACTTTCTAAAGTCTGCAACAGGGGTATATCTAGCAGCTTTGCCAACACCTGGTGGTATTCAGATTGCTGGGAAGACTCCAAACGATGGCAGTTATGAGCAGCATATATCTCACATGCAAAAGAAAATAAATGATACGATAGCAAAAAACAAGGAGCTTTATGAGATTAATCCTCCAGTAAGTAAAGGCTTTCTATTCTTAAAAACAAAGCATTTTGAGTGAAATAGATAATACACCAAATAGATAATACACCAAATTGTTATTTATTGAATTATTCAGAATATAAGTTGTTCTTTAATAGCGATACACATTCTATTCACTCTTTTTTTGGGGGAACCCACTGGAATTTTCAGACCTCTTAATCCACATATCCAAGTAAGTTTGTACTTACCTGGATTTATTTTTCAGTAAAATTACTTTTAGGATGTTCTTGTTCTTCGAACTTCTAACAAATTGCTTATAATTGAAACTGTTTGTGACATAAAACAACTTAATTGTTATATCCTTTCCAGGAGCTACCTGAAGAAATCATTGGGTCTCCCATTCCAGAGCCAAGGCAACGTTCAAGGTTATTAAGATCTCAGTCAGAAAGCTCTGATGAAGTTACCGAGCTAGATCTCTCTCATGGGAAAAAGGATGCTTTTGTCTTGGAGGTGATGAATGTTTTCAGAACTCATTTTCATACTTTTTTTTTTCTTTTCCCACCTGAAAATGTATTTAAAAGCTTTTCTTACTCCTTTTTAAAGATGGTTTTTAAATTGTATATAAATTTTTCCTTTGGAAGACTTTTTAAGTATTGGATTTTGCACTCTCTTTCTTACTCTTTTTGTTTATAACATAGTTATGTTATGCCTGGGAACAATATTTGAAAAATATTTCCCTGCTATTCATCAACATGTAGTAATATCTTACCAGCTCTTAGTTATTATTTTAGAAGTGCCCTTCTGCAGCAGTTATGACTATTCCAAACCTTATATATATTTCTTATAAACATTGAAGTTTTGTATTGTCACGCTTCAAATACAACAATGTAAAAAGCTTGTGTATTCTTCCTGTCTTGAAGCTCTTATTGTTACAGTTGGATATCAGAATTACTAGTTTGCAGAACTGGTATTATTCCAGGCATTGAAAAATCCACATGTTCAATAGAACACATGAAGCACAACTTGTGTTTTGAATTTCAGATGATGCTTTTCAGAGTTTAAGAATTAAAAATTTCAAAGAGCACTTTCTAGTTCTTTCTATGCTTACCACTAGAAACAGGAACACCATCTATGGATAAAAATGTAGATTTCTTTTACTGCTATATTAACTAAAATTCAGAGATGACATATTTTTGACATTGTACAGTTTTGAAGGAAAGGAGCACTGAAGAAGGCTAGAATTTTGGTCATCATCTTGTAGACAAAGGTATTACAAATACCTGTCCTAGACTAAGAAAAAGAAAACAGTCGAATTAAGTTACAGCCTGTAATTGCAGCTTAAATTACATTCAAGACATTCTTTTCTGTTAATCTTCATAAATAAGTCTTCATAAAAGATAATCTGGAAGAAAGGTGGTAGATGGGGGAATGAGAACTGTAACAACAGCTCATTTAAAAACAGCAGAGGTAAGAAAGAGTGGAAAAAATTACAGATGGGGAGAGCTTAAAATAACAAGGTGAGAGAGGTATAATAAATTGGTTGGTGCTCCTGCTGTTTGAGTAAATTTTGTTATTTGGTGCATTATGGGTATGCTATAATCAAAGTAAGTAAATTGGGAGGTCCCTAAAAGTAACTTTGATGCTAGTTAACTCTCACATTAACAGGAAATGAGGACAGTTTTCATCAGGTATTTTTTGCATCTGATCTTAGCAGGTTTTTGTTCTAATCATCTAATCTAAATGATGATTTGTGTAGATTGGCAGAAGTGGAATTGTATCCTCAAAGCAACAGTTACAACAGATGCTCTCCGAGTTAAATCACAGAATAACAGACTGGTTTGGGTTAGAAGGGACCTCAAAGCCCATCTAGTCCCAACCCTCTGCTGTGGGCAGGGACACCCCATCCAGCCTGGCCTTGAACTCTGCCAGGCAGGGGACAGCCACAACCTCTCTGGGCAGCCTGTGACAAAAGAAGTTAAAAATGGGTGAGCCAGTCAGAAAATACTTTGATAAATACACGATGGGTTGAATATCTGTGTAAAAAAGACTAGTGTACAGCAAAAAAACAAACCCCAAAACACAGATGGTTGTACTGCAAGAGACCCTTTGACAAGTTATGGAGAACACCTGAAAAATATTAGCCCAGCCTTTGTTTCACTTTGGAGGGTGTCAAATGCACAAGAGAGCAATATAAAAGGTCAGCATACTTCTATCCCATTGCCTCATAAAGAAGCTTGATATAAGCAAATATATGAAGAGAATTCTACCTTGTTTATTAGCTGTAGTTTTTGTACTTGGGGCAATAGAGTAATGCACTATAGAGTACATTACAGATGGTGCTAAAGCTAGCAGGGAAAGTAAGATCTGATGTTAAGGACTGTTGTTTACTGGCTTATATGAATGTGCTGGTTCTAGAGTATGCATCCCTGTGTTTTGGTAATTCAATCTTTATAGAAAAAAGGGATTTTTCATCTGTGGAACCACTTAGTACTTTTTGTTAAGAAGCTGGATATAAAAAACACCCAATATTTTAGGAGCTGTACTGAAGCTCCTGGCTGACTTTTCAAGAGTAAAATCATTGTTTGCTGGAAACATGTAAGGAAAAAATGGTAAAAATTTTACTGTGATGAGGAAATGCTATGAGATGATAGGAAGGCAATATGAGAGGTAAGGCATGCTGCTTGCTTTTTTTAAGACAAAAAACCCCCATGATTCCTGCTAGAGAAAATACCTGCTTGAGAATACTTGAATAGGGTTAAAACCATAAAAATTAAAAAACAAACAAACCACACACAAACAAAAAAGAAACAAACATTTGCGGGTAGAGGTAGGTCACTGAAAGAGAATGAACCTGAAGACATGGCACAGAAATAATGCCAGAAGGTAGCAAGGCAGATAGGCTCTCAGTCTGATATAAACAACAGAAGTCTTTTTGTAGATTGGATGGAATAGAGCTTATTTGGATAGGAAAAACTAAATCCCCAAATTTATGTTTTCCTGTTTGATTCCTCTGCTATACATGATAAGGAAGGTCTTCAAAGTCCTGGGAATATTCTTGTGTTGTCTTTGGAATAGGCAGGAAATTATCACATCAGTGTGATACAGACCTTATGAGAGCTCTAGTAGCCACAGATACAAAGCTGGAAAAAGTTGTAAGCTGTTGTGTGGAACTTTGCTCAGTATTTTCAATTCCTTAAAATTTATATTTTTTTTAATCCTTCTTATCCACTGCAGCTTCAGTGTGTTAGGTGCACATTGCTTTGTTTTTAACACAATTTACTTCAGAGAACTATTTTTCAAGTGTTGAGCATCCAGACTGCTAGTTAAAATTCAGAGGTCTGATTGATGGTCCCTAAATCTTAGCTGCCAGAGACAGATCTCTTCATGACACAGTTTTTACATCATTCTGAGACATCTGACTGGAACAGCAACATGATTTTGTTCATTTTTTTTTCCTTTTCCAGATTGATGATACAGATGCAATGGAAGATGTGCATTCTTTACTAACAGATGTTCCACCACCTTCTGGTATAGTTAAAAACTTTTTCTAATTTTTACTGTAGGCTGCAAAGTGACACAATAGAACTGTTTTTATTTTAAAAGTTCCAAGAGTAGCAGTTGCTGAAGACTTCTAGACTCTGGCTGATTTCTAGCTTTCAGGGTTGGTGAAAGTAGAAGTATGGAGCATAGAAAGCTCTTTAAGTATTTGTTTTCATACAAAGTGATATCTTGATGCTGTGTTCCAGGTATGTGACTTAAAGTGAACATTTTACCCTTCCAGTACTCCTGTTCAACAAGTCCATTTGTATTTTCCTTGCTTTGTGATTGTACTATACTGTCAGTTAAGTCTTTGTTCACTGCATTTGTAGTGATACAGCATTCTTAAATAATCTACAGTGTTTGTATTCAAGTCAATGTTGCTTGTTTGATGAAGAAGGCAGTGAAGTCAAATAATAGTTTCTAATTCCTTTAGTGGGCTTTAAATATCTATCTATCTATACACATATGTAATATGTGTTGCAACTTAAGAACATAGCACTGATTATAGTGAATAATGTAAAAAAAACAAAAATCATGAGACTTTAAGTCAGTGTGGTTTTTACCTCACGCTGAGGGCAAGTGTTTGTGACACACTGCTGGCAATAGAACTTTGTGAGGTGTCCATTGCTTGTCTCCATTTAAAAATGATTGAAGAGCCTGCCATCGAGGGATGTGTACTGACTCACTCCATGTCTGCTTGCTGATAGGGATCAGGCAGAAATTCCAATTGCATTGATGTAAGAGAGAGGATAAAAACCCAACACAGCATAACAGCATGCTAGTGGTCATAGTGCAGAGGCATCCTGAAGGAACGTTCCTGTCATTGTAAACCAGAGCCTTGGCCAGGCTTTTCTTTGCACTTGGCTGCATTTTCAGCCCACGTGCATCTTCAGTGTTTGCAGAATTTTTCTTCAGGATCTGTACCCATACAAGAGCCAGCTTGGCTTGTGTCAGCCACTTCTGGTTTTCTTATTGGGAAGACTCTTTGTGGTTGTTACGCTTCTTGATGGAACTCCGTGATCTGGATAAGAGGCTAACGCGGTTGTCCGTAACATGGAACTTCCTCTGTACATTTGGTTGTCCTTATCCCCCCGTTGGCTTTGTGAGTTTCCCCCTGTGTCTTCTTAGTGTGTTATCTGTTCCCTTCTAATAATTGGTATCAGTGTTTATTACTTGGAGTACTGTTGAGCTCAGCTACCATTGTCATAGTTACCTGTTACTAGCAGCAAATCTTTCATTCCTTGTCAATTACCCTTCATAGACTCATAGAATTGTTAAGGTTGGAAGAGACCCTTAAGATCATCCAGTCCAACCATTAACCTACTGCCACCAAGTCCACTGCTAGACCATGTCCTGAAGCACTGCATCTCCCCGTCTGTTAAACACCTCAAGAGATGGGGACTCAACCACCTCCCTGGGCAGCCTGTTCCAATGCTTGATGACTCTCTCAGTAAAGAAGTTTTTCCTAATATCTAACCTAAATTTTCCCTGGTGCAACTTGAGGCCATTTCTTCTAGTTACCATAGTTTCCACCTGTTACTGGGGAGAAGTCCCAGTAACTTCCTTTAAGTCCTGCTGCAATTGGTTGTACTAGTCTAAAATAAGGCACTCAGCAGTTACCTAATTTTGTCCTCTTTCAGAGATGTTTTATAAATATATTCAAAGTATATGACCCTGAGTTGGAGATATCTACCCATTGTGAAAACTGAGCATTTAATTTGACCTCTTTCCAGTCTTACATTTTTCCTTCAGTGGTACTCAGTTCTGCCCTTTAGCATATTAGTTTCTTAGAGTCCTTGGTAAAGGATTTTACCAGATGCTTTTTGATGTCCAAAGTAGGCTGTGTCAGTCTGGTTACCTTTAGTCTGCGTGCTTATGGATGGCTTGTGAGCAGTGCTGTCACTTAGAAAAGTGGTGTCGGCTCTTCTGCTGTGTCTTGTTTTTTCCATCTGCCCATGAACTCCATTGTCTGGAACAGCTTGGTACAGGGCAGCAATATGGATGCCTCTAAAAGGCAAATCAGTAGGTCCCAGTCCCTAAAAGCACCTCTCTACCTGAAGATTAACAATACTCTCCTCTGGTAGTGGGGTAATTTTAAGTCAGTCAGCTATTAAATCTTACTATTTTCCTGTTGTTTCTACGAATCCTTATTTGTTCTATATCTTCTTCAGACAGTTAAGACACGTTCTCTGCTGGAAAATAAACAGGGGATTGGTTTTCCACTGTTATGGAAAGCTCCTATATCATGGTGAACGATGATGTAAAAAAAGGCAAAAAAACCCCAAACCAAAACACCCAACCATAAAAACATGTTTTCTGCTATTGTGTTACTACTTCTGCATGCTCTTCATCTTACTTGACTCTTCAGCAAGGTTTCTGCTTTTGATGTTTTGAAAGAGTTATTGGTATATATACCTTCCACAGGCTGCTACAGGATTTCTTCTCTAGTTTTTGTGCATTTACACATAGGCCCTACTAGACTTCATCTGTGCTCATTTAACTATAGCTGTTCAAAATTGCCTATTTGTTGCTTATAACTTTTTTTTACTCCGTAGTTTAGTTACTGTACACATGTGTGTGTGTGTGTGTCTTCAAGTCTCTGTTAGCACATGCTGCTTATTTTCCCTCAGTCCCTAGGTAATATGTTTTTAAAGTGTCTATCTGAACACTTTCCCTGCTCAGGACCCAGTAGTGGGGGTTTCCTTGTTTTGTGGGTTCCACAAGGAGTGGTTCCAGCAAGCTGACAGGGAGTGTGTCTCACCAGTTAGTCCTAGCATCGCATCACACAGATTGGCCAGTCTCCATGGGGAGCAAGTGTCACTGCTGTGCTTCATGCCATTGCAGCTTCTCCCATGTTCCTCAACATGATGAAACTTGCTTTCTGGCAGTTGAAGAAATACTCAGAGTAAGACTTGTAGCAAGCTAGTGTTTTACAAGTGGCAAGTTCCATCTTTCCTGTCTATTTTTTTCACTACAGTCTGAATAACAGAAAGCATGTGCTTATTCTGTATGTTCTATTGTGTTCTTCAGATATGTACATTTTTGAGTGTTGGTTTTGAATTTCTAGTATGTTATTCAGTATTCAAAAACATGAGGGAAAATACTTGCAAAACATCAAGTAATGTCATGTTTGTTTCTTTAGAACTGTTTTTATATTTCAGTGTGCAACACAAATTTCCTCAAATATTTTTCTTTATAGGTTTTTACAGTTGCAACACAGAAATTATGCCTGGTATAAACAACTGGACACCGGAAATTCAAGTAAGAATATTCAAAGAAAATTAAAATGTTTTCTGAATTGTGTTGAAATACAGTAATTAAAAAATGTTAGAGGTCAGTAATCTTGAAAGATAAATTAAAAGGATACTCTTGAGTTAGAAGTAAAAGTAGTATTTTGATAAGGAAAAGAGAGTATGAGAACCTGTTTATATGTGGGGTTATTTTCAGTGCTGTTAATGTATCGGGGAATCTGGCAGAAAAATACAGAGATTAGAAAGTAATTAGAGTAAATATGAACTTCAAAGTTTGGGATGTATTTTAAGAACTTGGCCAGATTTTGAAGCCTTGTAAAAGCAGCAAATTGTTCAGTGTGTTACTTGGACTCACGGGGTGGTTTGACTTGGAAGTGTCCTCAAATCCCATCTAGTCCCAACCCTCCATCTTCCACTAAACCAGATTGCCCAAAGCTCCGTCCAGCCTGGCCTTGAACACCTCCAGGGAGGGGGCAGCCACAGCCTCTCTGGGCATCCTGTGCTAGGGCCTCAGCGCCAGCACAGGGAAGGCCTTTTTTCCTTTCTGTCTAACCTAAATGTGCCCTCTTTCAGTTTTAAACCCCTTGTACTGACACTGTGTGCCTGTGTAAACAGTCCCTCTCCAGCTCAGATTGAGATACTGAATATGACAACAGTAGGTTAACGAAGAACTAGATGAAGCCATTCCAGTGAATGGAAAAAATTTCCATTTACAATTTTGTTTAAACATTTTAAACATTTTGGTCATGTTTGTACAGCTCAATTTAGTCTCACAGATCTGTTTTAACTCTCTAAATGAGCTTTTACACCTAATTGGCACAGTGTAAGACTGTGCTTTGCAGAATACAGCTGAACTATGAAAATAGTATGACTGCACCAGCAGCACATTCTCAGGGTAACAGGATTGCCTGTATCTGTATATGATATTCCATTATTGTCTACATTACTGTTTACATACAATTTTCAGCAGCAGTTAACAAAATAAGTAGCAGGTAGAATGACTCCCTTAAAGCAAGTAAAAAAATCTTTGTATTTGATAGCTTGCTTAATCTCATTTCATATATCCACATACAATAGTTTGTGGAGAATTTGCCTTTTGTAAAACTCCATGAGCAATAAGCACTTTGCTTACTGTTACTGCAGTTCTTTCCTTTTCTTTCCACCCATATTTCACACCAGACACCTCAACACCGCGAGCAACCTCCCCCATGTTACTTGCTATTTGCCTTCTTTATGAATTTGGTTTGTTGTTAATATAATATGCAGCCATATATTTGGGAAACAAATCAGTCTGTTTCTAATTCAGATGTTCACAGCAGTAAGAGTGTCCAGATTGAGCAACGTTAACCTGACAAATCAAACACTGAATAAGAACTTTAATGATCTCTGTGAGAATCTGTTGAAGGTAAGGATCTTATTTCACATTTTTTTGGAACTGTCAAATGGAACAAAGTAAAATCAGGCTACGCTAGAAATAACATTTTCTTCTTAATCTTAATTACTTTTTAGAATTAGACTGCAAAGTGCCTGTAATTAGTTTGTAAGCTGCTCTAAAGATAGATTCAGACTTCTTAGTATATTAACGATTTCTAGAGCTTTTTTGAATGAGTCCTCTGATTGGTAGTGTACTCCAGAAACAGGAATGTAAAGATGGCTGCATCATAACTTTTCACACCTTTAATTCTTCTTCAGAAAAATTAAAGTTATTAGGTAATTTCAACAATGAAAAGAGTTTTGATCTTTAATTTCTCTGGAATAAACCATGCTTTTTAAAGTAACACAAATACTGTCTTGTCTTCAACAGAGTTTGTATTTTAAACTGCGATCTATGGTACCCTGCTGCCTCTGTCATGTAAATTTCACAGTTGCTCTACCAGAGGATGAATTAGTTCAGGTATGTAACCTGCTTTTGCCTTTGGGCATGTAGGCATGCCAGTTTTGGCTTTTAATTAACATTTTCTGCTCGGAGAAAACTAGGCTGCAGTTTGATTTACTAGTGTAAATTCCGAATTAAAACCTAATTTAGTGAAGCAAAAAGATGACATACTGAGTTTGTTGGTTTTGAGAATCGTGGGAGTATGTAGCATTTCATGAACATTGCATCTTATTAGTGTGTATCTTTCAGTTAGGAAACAGAAAGCCCCTGTGACACACACTACAGCAGTATGGCACATGAGTTCTCCAAGTATGCTGTCATTATCATTGTCTAACTTTTTTCTTGACGTTTCATGATGGTGCAATATACACCATTATTTTCAAAGAAATTTTTTTTCTGAAGTATAACCTCATTCTTGTGCTTAATTAAATTATTCTCTTTCTTTCTTTTACAAATATAGTGATAATGAGTTTTTATGGTTCTTTATGTCAGTTCACCAAGAAAGAAGGAAAGAACTGATGAATGAAATCATAAACATGGGAAAAACACTGTCAGGCATATGTCCTAGCAGTGGGCCGTAGCATTACCACCTCTTACACTCTGATGTGAAGGGCTTTTAATATGTCTACTTAGATGACTCCCCTCCCCCTATTTTTCTTTGGAAAAAGCTGGTTTATTGGCAGAATTATTTTTGCAGATTGCACAAGAGATTAATTTACCTAATATGCCATATATTTCTGATTTGCAGATTGCAGTCACAGCTGTTGCAATTACATTTGACAAAAACCAAGCATTACAAGCCAACAAAGCCCCTGCAGAAAAATCACAGCAAAGAGGTAAATGTTATATAGTGTGTAAAGATAAGAGATGTTTCTTGCCTTCCCCCACCCCAGTACCTTATGAGTCTACGTTTTAATTTCAGTTACATATGCTCATTATTATGTGGAAGTTCTAGAAAGTTATAAAATTGTAATTTTTTTGAATTTTTAGAGTTCATGTATGTGATTTCCAGCAGGATGACTTACATATCAAGCATTAGATATTTGCTTGTATGTAATCAACAAATTTACAGTAATGTGAAAAAGTTGCTTGCATTTCCTTTCCCATGTACCATCTTTCTTAGTCTATCAGATGACGATGTTTCCATTGTATTTAGAAACATACAGTGCAAATTATTTGAGAATTCTTGTTCTTCTAAGTAGCAAAGTTTGTCCTTCCTTCAAGAAGGCAGTAAATAAATTACTCATACTTAAAAAAAAAATTAAATCCAAAACCCCCTTAAGTATGTCAGTAATATTTTTGGAGATCAGATAAGCACATACCATTATGGAGACTCCTGCAATCTGCATATGTCGTCTTGCTAATGAAGCACTGTCTTATGCTAGAAATGTGTGTGTGCAATCTGGGCATGATATTTGGACAGAATGTTGAAAATACACTGTTGTGAAGAATGGAGTTGGGTAGTAAAACCAAGCTGCATATTTCTAAAGCATTAGTTATACATTAATTAAGTCGTTGTCTTTTATGTGAAATAAATTGTTACCTTTTGCTGTAATTTATCTAACTGTAGAATCAAATCTGAAATACATGAGTTCACTTAAACACTTTCCTGAAAACAGGAAATCAAATCCTGGTCAGTGGAGCAGTGCTTCTGCTCATTTTTACAGCTGGACTTCATGGTCAGATGTCTGACCATTCATACAGAACTGTGTCACTCTATGCATATGCTGAAAAAGTCTGCTCCAGTCACTCCTGGCTAAATTGAATCCCCAGTGACAGATCTTGATTTTGGAATTAGTTATCAATAGGGTGTGTTTTCTTTGTTGAAGCATCTACAGACAATGAAGAACAGCTGCAATTTCCATTGGAACTTTCCTCTGATCCCCTTGCATCTCAACCCTTCTCACCAGCTAAAGGTCAGTTAAATGAAAGAATGCTGACTAATGGTTTCTTGATGATTTTTTTAAGTCCTGCTCTTTTATTGTTGCAGTAGCATTAAAGTAGCTGTGCTTTCACATGCTTTAAATATTCTTCACTGCTTAAACATAATGGGTATGTTCACTCCTAAAGTAAATTTTTGAGTCAGATAAAATTGTTATGTTTATATGTTGTTGTGGATTTCCTGTAGTTCTTCTATCTTTGCATTTGTAGTATTGAAAGGCAGCAAACCACTGGGTGTGTGGGGCTGTTGGACAATCCATTTGGATATAAAACAACTGGGTGTACTGTGAGCCTCAAATCATTAGTTTTCATTTTGGGAAATACTTTATCGAGCAATTACTGGCTATTCAGCTGAGAAAAATGGCAGGTTTTTTTTTCTTTAAGTGAAAAGAGCCTAAAGTTACATAATAAATAATATGTACAGTACTTTTTAGCTGTTAAACAGCCACTTTATTTTACCTGCAAAAGAGCTGCCTTTCAGGAATGGCTGTCACAATTCTTGTATGACTGCATTAAAAATGAAGCTGCCTTTCATTGAAAGCAGCTGCCTTCACTTCCTTCTTCATTGCTGGGTTATCTACCCACAAAGCCAGCTATGGTAGGAAGCTCAGTGTCTGTGAGTTATTGTAGGTGTTCCTTTCCTGGCATGTCAGAGCTCCCCTTTGCCCATCACGTACACGCTTGTACGAAGGGGGGTGCGCACCACGTTAGGGTACTGCTAACCCCTCGTTTTCAAAAAGAGGAGCTTTCCCTGACACCTCGGACTGGCCTCGACTTTTCACTGCTGTTGGTATCCCGGGCAGTGGCAGGTAGAGGGCAGCCTGCCCACATGGATCGCGTCTCCTGATGCTCCCCACGTACATCGCTCTGGAGCCTTTCACCTAGACACTTACTTCATCTGTCGTTTTATCCCCAGTACACCCCATGCTTCACTGTAGCTAAATGTACACAGCAGCTTATTGAATGTATTTATGCCTCTTTTTAATATACTTTCATGTAAGATTGTTACTTTAAAAACATTTGTATTCAGCCTTACACGGTAACGAGCTTTAGAAATGATCATATTATGGTTTGCGAGACAGATGTAGAAAATTATACAAGCCAATTTATGTGCTGTCAAAGTACCTAGTATATATACATTTTAAAAATCATAATTGACTTGAAAACTGCTTTGTTAATAAAAGCTGATATATTATGTGAATGGAATTAATTTTGTTGTCTTAGAAGCCCTGGAGGGTGCGAGTTCGCACACAGGTATTCCTGCTGCGCCGAGAGGTGAGTTGACTTTGTGTAGCCCTGTGCCAGAACAGAATGAGCATTCTTGGGTGTTGGTATACTCTTTTTGGATGTGTGTTAATCCAGGAAGTGTTTACTAGTTAACTGAGAATGCATGCTCTGGTGTGGCTTAATGATATCTAAATGCGTTTGGGTTTTTTTAATTTTAAAAAGTCAAATTTGTGACTAGCTATAGACTGTCAGATATATTGATACTACTTTATCTGACAAAAAATTAGTTTCCCAAGAAAGAGCTTATTTGCTTGTGTTGATTTGAAGTTAGCATGTCTTCCTTCGTTTCTTCAGGATAATGAAGAAATGGAGTTTGCAAATATATTTTGTCTCTTAAAGATATGCAAACACCCCTGCAACTAATAACAAAAGTCATAGCAGAAACAACTCTACTTATGATTGTAATGGCAATGGGGGAGGAGGGTGTTGGAGATGGGATGCTGGGGGAAGGGGAGGGAATGGTGTTTTGTAAGGAAATTTCATTTGTGTTTAAAACTGAGGTGTTTCAGCTTGTGACTCTTACCCTCATCACCGAAGCTTTTTTCTTTTTTTTGTTTTATTTTCTTTTCAGTTTGTAGGTTAGATGTTGCTAAATGCTAGTTAGGAAATTGAAATCATGGTCAGCAGCTCTTTGTAAGGAAAAGAGTAGCAATGAAAATAAAAATTAAAGAAGGCTTAAATAAACCTCAAGAAGCCAGCACTTTATACCTAAAAAGAGATTTAAAAAAATTATAATCTAGAATAAGTCGTTAATGACTGTATTTGCATGTTTTTTCAGTGATGAAGTCCCAGTCAGGCAGTTGGTTCACAGCTGGGACATCACCAGAAATCGGTACACTGGTTTGGACAAGTCCAAACCTATACTGTAACCTCCTCAAAACAGACCTGGAAAGGGGATGTTTGTTCTCTCTCAGACACAGCTAATTGCTTCCTCAAAAGGAGCATTGAGATGAGCAAGAGACATCATCCATATTTTTTTCTTTGTTTTTTTTCTTTTGTTTCTCTGTCTGTGTTTTCAGCAACGTCAATTGATTACAGTTCCTTTGCAGACAGATGCAACAGCTGGATAGAGCTCATTAAACTGAAAGCTCAGACCATAAGGCGCGGATCAATTAAGACAAGTAGGCGGCTGTTTCTACCACGTTATGATAATCTGAGACATATCTCTGATTTCCCAGTGGTGAATAGTGGGAGTGTCCTGCCCAGCAGTAGTGTTCTGCAGATCACGTGTAGAGTGAATACCCGAGTGCAAAAACTGCCGACATTGTTCATGGCTTTGTAAGCTGATACAGGGTGTATGAACCAGTACCATAAAAAAGCAAAAGTTACAGTGTTTCTGTTCACTTAGTAAAGAAAAAAAAAATAATTAGTTATCCATAAATGTGTACGCCTACTAATGATATAACATACACTGCATGGATGTAGGTGTATGTATGATCTTGGAAAATATTTGGTGAGAAACAGGAAGCAATCACCAAGGTGACAGTCAAGGCAATGGTCACTAAATTAGCCAAGTGGTGAGTGATTTTTTTCAGTAGTTCTTTGGCCACAGGTCTGACTATCTTGCTTTAATCAGCAGAGATTAATACCTGTTTTAATGGAAAATGCTGCACTGGGGAAACACAACAACTTTCACACTTCCTATAATTTGTTCCTCCAGCAGAACATGTATTTCAAAATGTTGGCACTTTTTTCTTCACTTTCACTTCATAACTGATTGTTGTATGTGCAGCTACTCGCCTCGATGTTTTCCTTTGCAGGAATGCCACTCTTCCAAATAAATTCCATTTCAGCTTATTGTCTCCTTTTGCATGCACTGCATGACAATTTCCTTTCTCACATGGTATGGCTGAGCATCACAGGCAGCTGAATGTTGTCAGCAAGCTATTTGGAAACCATAAAGAGGAGTTTTTGTGTTTTGAGAAGCTGTAATTGAGCTGACTTGGTAGTTACTTTTTCTTCTTTTTCCCCATCTTTCCAGCTGCTTCACTTGATAAAACAAGTCCGTTGGCTGAGGGATACTTACGGCACCGTTCTGTCCCATCATGCACCAATTCTACAGTCTCAGTTGTTAAGATGACACCTCTTTCTTTTCTACCTGGGGCAAAAATAACCAAATATCTTGGGATAATCAACATGTTTTTTATCCGAGAAACCACTTCTTTGCGTGAGGTGAGCTGCGTAGCAGACATTAGCACTTTTTGTTAATTGTAATTATAAGAGGTAAATATCTTTAGAGGTTTAGAGATTGAGGTATGGCACAGGAAGGAAATAGATTTTTTAATTTTTTTAATTGTTATTATCATTTATCAATTGAGTATAGGTGCTGAATAGGGAGTAAGTTGCATCTCGCTGCTCTTGTCGTAGAGCATATGGAGCTGCTTTGTGTCTGCCCACCTTATGATGGGGTTACTTAACCATTACCGTTGTTAACTAATTTGTATATCAACAGATAGTTGAGTTTTTAAACACAGCTATTTGGAAACAATAGGACTCCTACAAGCAATGATAAATGGGATCACTTAAACCCAAAACTGAGATTAATTGAAATACAAAAAAGAAATAATCCATCCTTCTCTCTTTTGGGAAGCTCGGTGATGAATTTTCACAGTGTGTTTGGATTTTAAGAGTTCTTCGGTTAATATGATGTTTCCTGTCTCATATGTAACCATTATGCTGATTTTCAATATTACATTCTGTACCTTCCCAGTATGGTAGTTCTGTGTGGTAAGTGTCTAAAAAGCATGTCACAAAGTATACATAAACCCACACAAGCAGCTTAGAGAGCATAGCTAGTGTAAACAGTGGTCTCCAGCCTGGACCTGGACAACAGATACTCCTGGCAACTGTGCAGCTATCCCAGACGTGTTCCTTATCTTTTTCATGTCCTTTTGGGAAGAAGCTGCATCCTTCTGCTACAATTTGTGGCCACAGAAATAGAATGTTTTACCCTTTGACTGGTTTGTCAGTACTGAATTTCTTGCTTATTACCCATTGATAAAAATACATGGCAGATGTAAAAAAAAAAAAAACACCAACAAAAAAACCCACCCCGCAACCCCCCCAAAAAATCAGTCTTCATAGAAGTTAGTTGTGAGCTCCATAGAGAAACTTGGATCAGACAAATAACTTTAGTTGGGTCTCTCTCAAGGGCCAGCCCTTTTGACTTGAGAAATCTGTGTGGAAAGGACAGCATTTGCAAAAGGATGTTTATGGCATGTCCAGGGAAATGGTTACATGATACTCCTGTACTTACTACAGCTCTTTGGACATGCACTCAAGAGCTGATAAGCTTTGGCAGTGTGATAGCAGATCTCAGCAGAGGTGGGTTGCTCAGGCACCTGATTGAAATCCTCCGTGAAGGTTGGGAGGGTTGTACCGTTTCCATGGTTCTGTCAGCGTGCTCGTCCCACAGCGCGGGGCAGCTAACTGAGATCTGTTTCATCCATGCAGGCTGGGTCTCAAAACAGTTTTTTAAAACTAGTTACACAGAACTGCCCTGGGCTGTGAGAGTCAAACTAGAGTGCATCTGTGTTTGTATCTACCAGGCACCGTGCTTCAAAAATGGATAATTTTAAGTCAGATTTCTCCATTTCTCTTTGGTTTTGCTGTTTGTAGGTGGATGTTTTTGTTAACCTGTTGTCATCAGGTGTGTATTAGCTTTGTAATAATATTCCCATCAGTTGCTATGACTGTTAAAACACTTGGGCATAATCAAAATTTCATGAGGAATGACAAACACGTATTTTTGATTTCTGGCTGCACTTGACTTCATTCATGCTTTATGCTTGGACTGGTGGAATTTTACTTGCCCTTTCGTTTGCTAAGTGTTGTCCAACCTCTGCTTTCTGATGTCTTGATGCATTTTTTTCAGGGTAGACTCTGTTTTTTTCCAGTAGATATGAAGGCAGTCCATACTGAAGTTCGGTTTAGCTGGCTGCTCTTCTACCTGCCTCTTTTGGTTTCTCCAGTGGTGCACACACACATGGGAAGTCTAATGGCCTTACCTTTGCTTTAATTTTGAAATGTTGTGGGTACTTTGAACCAATAGTGAGCTCAGTTTCATTAGTTTCATTTCCTCAGGTTTTTTCCCCTGTGGATTTTTATGGGTTTTGTTGGTTGCCTGGTTTTTGTGTGTTGGGTTTTTACCTCCAGCATAGTTGCTCACATTCTTTCATGTGGATTGTCTAGAAAAAAATAGCCAACACCAAATTTAATAGTTAAATTACACAGCTTGGCACTAAGGAAGTGAAAATTCTCTACAAGCACTGTCAAGTCAAAGCACTTAACAGAATTGGATAGCTAGAAGTTCTTTGGGGCTTCAAGGAGGGGGGAAAAGCTTGAATAACTTCTCAGGTGTCTGCTCTGTCCTTTGCTTGCTTTGTATTTTGAGGGATGATTTCTTTGGTGAGTGTTGAGAACTAGTGGCAGTCATTAGCATACATGAAGTCACAGTGACCAAAGGTAATGGCCACTCCTTACCAGTAATTTAAGAAGTCTAAATCTCTCTTCATCCTCAGTAGACATTATTCTTCACCTGCTTCCCAGTTTGTTGTTTTTGTTTGGGTTTTTCTAAAGTGTAGTATCATTCCTGATGAAAAAAGCCTCATTATTCACTGTCAGTGGAGGATTACACCTACCTGCAGAGGTAGGAATGTCTGAGAAGTCTGGGTACATGTAGCATACTGACTGCAGAGAATGGCAGTCACAAATGAATAACCTGCTTGTGATTCCTCTACTCACACAGTACATTCTGTTGGTCTGATTTCAACTCTGACCTATTAACCAGTGAATAGTTTTCAGATTCTGTGCAGTATACTGTTTATCAGCTGATAAAAATGTTAGAGAACCTTTCAGCATCTTGCAGCAATACCTCACATGAAATGTTTTGGTTTATTTTGATTTTTCCATTGCAGGAAGGTGGTGTCAGTGGTTTTCTCCATGCATTTATCGCTGAAGTGTTTGCAATGGTGAGAGCTCATGTTGCAGCTTTGGGGGGGAACGCCGTTGTCTCCTACATAATGAAGCAGTGTGTTTTTATGGAGAATCCAAACAAAAACCAGGTAAATCACTATATGAAGTAACAGTGCTTTGGTGACCAGTGTGAGCCACATACAAGTTTTATGCATTGAGAAAAAGAACTGTGTCTGTGTGACACTTCTGCGTCTCTCATCGTAATGACTATTTGAAGAAGCCAAGAGCATTTTTGAAGTCCAAGAGCATTTTTGAGCTCCTGAGTTAGTGCAGAATTACAAATACTCTTCATAAATACCCAAATGGGTGAGAGAACAGAGTTCACTGCAATGGAGTAAACTGCTGGAGACATTAGAGTAGTAGCTCTGAACATACATGGCTGCTTCTGATGCTGCATCGTTAGGGTTTTCATCCCTTTTACGTAGAGCTGTGGTTACAAACCCCTACATTTTTGAACATAAAGGGACAAAACTCTATTAGTAAAGATGACAGCTGAATGTGGTTGGGTTGCTACACGAAATATGTTCACAACAGTAGTGAAGAGAGGGCTGTTTTCACAGCATCAGTGATGAAAGCAACGTCAGCTCCACAGATACCTCATTGGTGGTGGTCTTACAGGAGTCTGTGTGTTTGGTAGCACTCAAGTGAGTGGATGCAAATGGAAATATGGCAGAGATTGCCTCACTGGTAAATTCTAATCATTTGTCCTTCTCTGATCTCTGTTGATTTTTCTGTGTAGTTATATCTAGGAGATAATGGTAAACCCAAAATACATAGTTCTTTAATATTGGGCTGTTCAGCCTGGAGAAGAGGAGGCTCTGGGGAGACCTTCTAGTGGTCTGCCAGTACCTCAAGGGGGCCTACAAGAAAGATGGGGAGAGGCTGTTCGGTAGGGCCTGTTGTGACAGAACAAGGGGTGATGGTTTCAAAATAGAGGGAGGGAGATTTAGATTGGATATTAGAAAAAAGTTCTTTACTGTGAGAGTGGTGGAGCACTGGAACAGGTTGCCCAGGGAGGTGGTGGATGCCCCTGGATCCCTGGAGACGTTCAAGGCCAGGTTGGATGAGGCCCTGAGCAACCTGATGTAGTTGGGGGTGTCCCTGCTTCTTGCAGGGGGGTTGGACTAGATGACCTCTGGGGGTCCCTTCCAACTCTGATCATTCTATGATTTAGTAACTGCATATTGTTTTTTTCCTTATTTTTCCTTTTTTTTTTCCTTTTCCAGGCCCAGTGTTTGATAAATGTAAGTGGTGATGCCGTCATCTTCGTACGTGAATCCGAGTTAGAAGTGTTACCAGTGCCACCTTCTGCAGCTGCTTCTCAACCCACAAGTTCTGGAGGAGATGTCACAACGTGAAGGCAGAGGAAGCAATGCAGTCTCTGCCAAATATAAATATCGTTTAAAAATGTGGGAATGTTTAGGTTTGCATCTTCAAAATCATTTTTTTTCCCCTTAATGTTGACAGCCAAAAGCCAAGACAATCCCTATTCTCTGTCCTTTATGTAATACAGGTATGCTCTGCCTCTCTGTTGTTACCATTACAGGCCCCCTTGCAACCTAGGCAGAAAATGAAGCCCTGATAAGGGAAGTGTGCATTAAAATAGTAGGCATCACATGGACCTGTGAAAGTAAACAAAAATTCTGTCATGTTTTTCAGCTGTTTACAGGACCAGTTTCTACAGGACTCAATTGTTTTACAATTGAGAACCTCCTGTGAGTCTGCGTGTTTCACTAGCTGATTGTTGGCTCAGTTCTAAAAACAGAAGAGGGGTCAGGGTGTGTGGGAGATAGCAGAGAAGTCCATGTTAACAGCCAGTGCTGAAGGAGTGAGAGATTCTGCCCAGGCTAATAAAATATGAGGTAAAGTCTGAACTTGTTTGAGGTCATAGAGTCTGAAGAGGAAGCAGCAGTGCCAAAAAGTTACAGTTTGAGTTTTTGCACAGCTGGGGGAGGTGGTTATGGTGGTTTTGCTGGGGGATCTTCGGGGGTTTTTGTCATTTGGTGTTTGTTGGTTTGGGGTTGGTTTTTTGTTAAATTATCGCCACACAGGATATATGTTTTGGGGTTTTCTGTTTGGTTTTGCTTTTAAAAAGTTGGCAGATGATGATGTGTTCCTAGTCATCTCTGGTTGAAAACCAAACCTAAAAGTGTTCAGGTGTTAATAAGGTGCTGCTCACTATTGACAAAACAGATTTTTTTTTTTCTTCTTTTAATATAAGATTCTGTGAAGGAATTGTCCTGAGGCTCATTTTCCTAAGATACAATCTCTTGCTAGGATGACATAAGCAGCCCTCCCAAAGCCTGCTCTAGAGAGGTGAGCTCCAGGCTCCTGGTGTGTCACACGTGCCTGGCTAGCTGGAGGTGGATGGATGTTTGTGAAGCTCAGTTCTGCAAGTTAGATTTGGG
>VXBZ01012453.1:499475-512539 GCA_013399135.1 Heliornis fulica | reverse complement strand
TTTTTTTTTTCTTTTTTCCAGCACAGTAGCTGGGAAATGAGGGTACGGCAAACTATAAGGAAACTTGTGATTTCCATTAAATATCTGCAAGGTGGTGATACTGTAATGTTTAAAAAACAAATGCAAACCTTGATCTGAAGATGCATTCTTACTTAATTCTGACAAATACCCTATGTGGAACTTGAACAAAGTTGTAAACTTGAATGTAAATATCCTGCTTAGTGTTGAAATTAAGCAATGGCATGATTATTTGTTAAAACTAATTGTTTCATTGTAAATGAGCATGAAAATCATTCTTGCACAATAAATTTCTGTATAAAATTTATTGCCTTTTTATATGTGTAATAGTTAAATGTGTATGCTGGATACATATTAAAGATGTTCCACCCCCACTCTCCTCACATATATTTTTGTATCGTGTATAATGACACAATTATTTAAAATTGGAAGAGTTAATTATATTTAAAGCATTTGAATTAGGTGCTTACCAGGTGACTTTACTCATACAGTTAATTGTCTTTCTAAATTCTGTAGCTGCTGCAGCCAAAGCTGCCATAAATTAAGTCGCCTGTAAATAGTTGCAGCTCACTTGATTATTCTGCAAGGCAAATCTTCTTCCCTTTGAAGCTGATGGCAGAATATTAATAACTTCAGAAGGTCTTGGATCTGGCACAAGGAGTTGTCAGCATGAGAATGATCTCTGAAGTAGCACATTGAAGTAGCTGTTCCTGATTTTTTTGTTGTTGTTGTTGGGGGTGGGGGAGTGGTAGCTTCTGTGAAAGTATTAATGCCATCTTTCAATTTCCAGCTGTTTACAAGGTCACTGTTTCTGTTGGTGTGCTTCATTTGACACAGAGGGAGAGCTTTCTCATCTAGAAATTTTAATTCTCTAATTACTAGTCCAGAAATGACAAACACTGGTTTTAACTGTTACTAATTGGGATTTAGCTGTGGTCCAGCGGTCCAGCTGGATAAATTTAACCATAGGAAGGTGAACACGTGCATTGCTTTGATATTTTCTTCATTGCAGTGCTAAGTGTGTGCAAATCCATTGTCATTTGGAAGATCATACAGTTCTTGGAGGAAGAAAAAAGGTTCATACCCACATAAGGCAGCTCTTGCGGCCCAGCAGCCAACCGCATCCTGGGCTGCATCGAGAGGAGCGTGGCCAGCAGGGCGAGGGAGGGGATTCTCCCCCTCTACTCTGCCCTCGGGAGACCTCACCTGGAGCACTGTGTCCAGTGCTGGAACCCCCAACACAAGAAGGACATGGACCAGTTGGAGAGGGTCCAGAGGAGGCCACAAAGATGATAAAGGGGCTGGAGCACCTTTCCTACGAGGACAGGCTGAGAGAGTTGGGGCTGTTCAGCCTGGAGAAGAGGAGGCTCTGGGGAGACCTTCTAGCGGTCTGCCAGTACCTCAAGGGGGCCTACAAGAAAGATGGGGAGAGGCTGTTCAGTAGGGCCTGTTGTGACAGGACAAGGGGTGATGGTTTTAAAATAGAGGGAGGGAGATTTAGATTGGATATTAGAAAAAAGTTCTTTCCTGTGAGAGTGGTGGAGCACTGGAACAGGTTGCCCAGGGAGGTGGTGGATGCCCCTGGATCCCTGGAGACGTTCAAGGCCAGGTTGGATGAGGCCCTGAGCAACCTGATCTAGTTGGGGGTGTCCCTGCTTCTTGCAGGGGGGTTGGACTAGATGACCTCTGGGAGTCGCTTCTAACCCTTCTTCTAACCCTAATGATTCTATGATTCTATCAGGGTTGTTTCTAACCCTTCTTCTAACCCTAATCATTCAATGATTCTATCAGGGTATGCAAGGAGAGGAAAGCTAAAGCATGAGTTAAAAGCTGAAACCAGTGGCACCCAAAGCACCTCCAAGGAGCTGTGCTGCTTACACCTTAGCTTGGTTTGTGCTCCTTGTTGAGTTCAGAGTAACTGTCAATCATACAACCATGTCTTACTCGTGATTTGTACCCCTTCAGTCACGACAGACACAGTTGTGATTGTGGGAGGGTCAGTGAATTTCCTGCTGAAACGGGAGCAGTTTGCAGCAGCCACCCAGCTCTTCCCTGGAATGCTTCTGAGCAGGGTGGGGGCAGGAAAGGTACCAACAGACAGTTCTGGGTCAGGGCTGTACTTGGAGTTGCTGTTGGCGGGTGGGAGCTAAGGTGACTGGCTTGTACTGGCTCTGGCTGGGCTGGAGTTAGTTTTCCTCACACCAGCTGGCATGGTGGATGTTGGAGTATTTGCTGGAAGAGGCTTGCACAGAGTCAGGTTTGTGTTCAGCCAGGTGAGAGGGACAGCCCATACACATCTCCTACACGCAGCACCCACCCTGGGGGGCTGCTTGCCGGGTGTTGAGGTTGCCTGGGGAGGGGTGTTGTGCTGGGTGGTAACTGCTTTTCCTGTCACTGTGGGGGGGGGGTGTGCTGCCCTTTTTCCTAACTTGAGTCTCTCACCTTTGCCCTTACTGTTCTCTTCGCTGTCCCGCAGCGAGGGAGGGTGTGAGCAAGCAGCCTGGGCACCCAGCATCACTGCTGGCTCCTGGTTCTGAGGAGCTGCATGAGAGGTGACAGTGGAGGCACTTCTGCTCCGATCTGCAGCCCTCAGAGGAGCCGTTAAGATGGGGTTTAAAACCTTCACGTGGGTGCACTGAAGGACTGGCATGGTGTTGCCCAACTGTCACATCCCACCAGGTGGGCAAACCAGAGATTCAGACCTGTTTTTCCCATCCTAGCAGATGGGTAAGTGTAGGGTTAACCTCTTGTACCTGCCCCCAAGGGCCAGGTTAACCCACCCTTAGCTAGTCTCTTTTTAACAACCACACCAGTGAGATTAGTACTTTGGGGGGCACCTTCCCACACAGGATCCTGCCCTGGGCCGCTCTTCTTTCCCACCCTGCCCTGTCTCTGGAAGGTTTGGTTGCCCCCAGGCAGGCACTCCTCTGCATAGAGGAGAGGATGGCACCATGGTTAGGTTTCCAAGCTGCAGGTTCTGTTCACACTTCTTGCGGGACACCAGAGCTATCTGCATTGCAGAGCTGTAATTCAATTTTCAAGCTTTTGCTGAAATTGATGACCTGTTGATCCTTTGGCCTCAGTCCAAGGGCTGGTGTATTTACAGGAGTGGAAATGGCTGAGAGAGGGTGAAAGGGAAGAGTTGCTTGTTATTAAATTGCTATAAGGTCCCACCTCCCTCTTCCCCAGTGCTCAGACTCGCCCTTGCGCTGTGTACCATGTGCTTTAGTACTGATTTATCTGCCAATTGAAGCTCTGTGTGCGTGTTCATCACAACAGTGGTCTGGCAGGATCACTCATTCATGCCAGAAACTGGTGATTGGGATTTAAAACTGTCACTTTAATTTCATATATGTCACCTATTAAACTTACACAGAGGAGAGAATGGAGCTTAGCAGTAAGGAGTTCACACCATTGTTTCTGCTGACTGCATCAGAGCACTATTTGTTGAAGGTGAAATGTGCTTGTTGAAGGTTTCTAATGCCATTGCTGGTTTTGACTGTCTCCACAGCTAGAGCAGAGCATGTCTGTGGGCCAGCTGATAGCCTGGGAAGAGTTGTGTGTCTCCAGATTATGTCCTTGTTGCCACTGCAGAAAAAAAGAAAGGGACCGAGATAAAGAAGGGAAAGGCGAGAGATGGAGTAGATAAAAGGAGGTAATGTAGGCAGGAGAAACAAGCAG
Source organism: Heliornis fulica (assembly GCA_013399135.1). Lineage (NCBI taxonomy): Eukaryota > Metazoa > Chordata > Aves > Gruiformes > Heliornithidae > Heliornis > Heliornis fulica. The sequence continues at coordinate 508,840 of VXBZ01012453.1, read as the reverse complement.
AAAGCACAAAATGAAGTTAAATGACAGGAAGGAAGAAGCATAATTGGAGAGAGATGAATAATGATTCCCAACCACGATAAACAAGAAATAATGAAGATAAATCATGATAAGGTGTTGTCTCAGCAGTCGCTACACTAACATCCACCTCACGTGAAGCTTCTAGTCAGCGGGGTTTGAAGCGCTCTGCACAGATTGAGGTCACTCTGGCCTCACAGTGAGGGGCAGCACGCCTGACTCGCAGGATTCACACTCTACTCCTCCTTTGTGAGTGACTGAAGGATGGGGCTGAGGATCTGAGGTGGCCCCACTGCACCTTTACTCCTGGGATTCGTGGTCTCGCTGAGTCAACCGTCACGGGGCGGTGTCTAGTTCTTGCCTTTTTTCCTTAGAGGAGGTCACTGTCAGACGTAATTGCACTTACTTCTTGAAGGAGAAATAACCTCAGTTTTGCATCAAGCTGATTTTTTGTATTGTGCCTGAAGAAAACTCCTACAATTTCAGTCTAGGTGTTATTTCTGGGCCTTGTGGTAGTCAATGGGCAAATCTTGCTGCATGTGCCCAACACACACGCTCTGTGTGTGTGCACATACCTGTGTTTCCACCTTGAGATTGCTCCTGAGGCTTTTTGTGCCTCTCTACACACTGGTTTTTGGCTCCACCTGCCATGACGGTTCCAGCTTCTGCCCACACAAGCTGCAGTGTGATTGGGCCGCTGTTTTCCGTGTACATGCGTATTTAATTAGGCCCAGGTAGGAAAGAAGGACTCACTGCAGGAAGGACATTGAGGTCCTGGAGTGGGTCCAGAGAAGAGCAACCAGGTTGGGGAAGGGGCTGGAGAATAAACCTTATGAGGAGCAGCTGAGGGAGCTGGGGGGGTTTAGTCTGGAGAAGAGGAAGCTGAGGGGAGACCTTATCACTGCCTATAATTACCTGAAAGGAGATTGCAGAGAGGTGGATGAATGTCTCTTCAGCCAAGTGACAGGTGATAGAACAAGGGCCAATGGCCTCAAACTGCACCAGGGCAGGATCAGATTAGATGTTAGGAAGAAATTCTTCACTGAAAGAGTTGTTGGGGTGTGGAACAGGCTGCCCAGGGAGGTGGTTGAGTCGCCATCCTGGGTGTATTTAAAAGACGGGTAGATGAGGTGCTCAGGGATATGGTTTAGGAGAGGTCAGGGACTGGTGGACTTTATTATCTAAATGGTCTTTTCCAACCTACTGGTTCTGTGAAGGGTTCAAGCTACACCCAGGCATGGTTCTGTGATTATGAGGAGCAGGAAGCACCAACACGCTGCCTGGGGACTTTAGTGTTATCCTCCACTAAACGCTTTAGAGACCTGGTTAGATGACCATCTTTCAGGACTTGCTTCTGAGCAGGGAATGAATTGGAACACTTCCTAAGATCCTTCTTACTCCTTGGAGTTTATACTCTGTAGATGTACAAGGATTAAGTTGTGCAATGAGAAGAAGTTCTCAGACTTGCTGCTTTGGTGTTCTGGTAACTTCCTGGCAGGACATTAAGGGCCTTAATTGTACATGGGGAGAAACAGACATGGGGAGAAACAGACAGTCCCCTTGCCTACAAATAAACTGCCATTGCTTTAACAATGTAATTAGGTTGGTTGCAAACCCAATGTAGTTGTTGTTTCTTTCCTAGCAGGAAAGGATTATTATGATATGTCTGCACTCATTACAGAGTTCAGACTTAAAAAACCCAACTGAGCCCCTCTGAAATGAGGGGTTTATACTACATTAATTAAATTATTGTCCAAATCATTTATGTTAAATTGGAATGGGGAAATAGCCTGGATGAAAGTTTGCTTAGATCAGATCCCAGTGATAAGGTTATTTCAAATAAATGTGCATAAATACAACCTGATATTCCGCAGTAGAACAATTACGTCATCTCATTTAATTTAATGAACCACAAAGTCATTGCTTCTTGCAATTAAAAAGGTGTGTGGGACAAGCAGCTGATCTCTGAAGCACCTTGGCCATACTTAAGAGAGAAATTTCTTTGATGGGAAATGATTTGAGCCTTTCCAAAGCAGTTGCCCGAGCCATTAGGAGGTCTGACATTAGAAGCTTCAAGTGATTAATGACTTCAGTGGATTAACCATAGATTTCTTTGATACCAAGCAGCTAGTCAGTAAAAAATACTAACAGTGTGTCATTAATTTCCTTGCAGTTCATCCTGTTAAAACCTCACATGGCCAACCACTCTCAAATACCTGCTGTCAAGCAAGTTGAAGGCAGAACAGCCCTTTCTTTTTCAGTGATGGCAAACAGTGGATGTTGTGATCAGTTTGGAGCCTTCAGGTGGTGGTGGTGATGGTCTGACAGCATGTAAGCAGTGGAAGTCAAGCCCAGCCAATGAAGCATTGGTATAAAAGCTATGTAGAATGCAGACAAGTTAATGAAACCCAGGAGACCTTTGTATGGTGGTGAGTTGGAAGACTGTTGCAGTTTTTCAAATGGGAAACGCCAAACTCTGTGTGTACTATTTCTAGGGTAGCCATGCACAAGGAAGTAACAGGTTCCTTTCCTTCCTTTTACCTTCCTTTCCTTCCTTTTTCCTTCCTTTTACCTTCATTTCCTTACTTTTTCCTTCCCCTTTCCTTTCTTTCCTTCCTTTTTCCTTCCCCTTTCCTTCCTTGTCCTTCCTTTGCTTCCTTGTCCTTCCTTTCTTTCCTTGTCCTTCCTTTCCTTCCTCTTTCATTCCTTCCTTTCCTTCCCTTCTGGGATGTTTCACCATGACATTTCCTCAGCCCCGGTACTAGACAGTGGGGCTTGTCTGCTGAGGGTCTCCTGGCAGTTCAGAGCCAGGTTTGTCACGTGCTTCTGTAGGAGCCTCAAGGAAACCAGAGTAAATGTTTCATCAGAACTAACAGGAAGGTTGAAAGATGGTATTTAAGGAAAAGAACAGCTTGAGTGTTGCTCTTCCTTTGGGGAGTAATTGTCCATGGAAAATAACCACACAGGAGCAATTTTTCTACTGTCTTGTGATGCTGCTTGAGGAGGAGAAAAACTGTGCACTCCAATGACAACCAAAGATATTTTTGGCTGGCTAGACACAGATTTAATTCATGTGATTTGCTTGAATGGTATAATTACGATATTAATTTTCATCATGTTGCCTAAATACAAATGCAAGTGCCAGAAACAGAAGACTGAATTGGCATCCAATGAAATACAGTTAACACACAGGAAATACCTCAGACTAAAATAATTTACAGAATGAGTGGGAGTGAAGCAGAAAGAGAAAAGGAAAATATAATCTAAAGAGATGACAGGAAATAAAATGAAATGCAAACTTACCTTGCATTGCATTTTACCAGCTATACTTACTTTTCCTCTCCCCCCCCAAAAAAATCTCACATTATATTAACCCTGACTCCCTTAATGACAAGGAATTAAAATATTTCTGACCATTCTTGGGTGTAAGGTCCAAAAAACATTCCTCAGCTGCTAAAAAATCCTGCTGTTGAAGGTAAGTGGGGGCTGAAGACACTTGAAGGCTCAGAACAGTCTTAAGATCAATGAATTAGTGAAAAGAACCAGGGAAAACCCCCAGGCACTGATACAGCTTCTAGGAGTAACAAAATCGTAGCCGTCAATCCTCGAGCATCCAAGGGCACTGGAGAATTAGGATTTGTGGAACTGAGGAAACTTTTGAAAATTTCCTTCTCAGTCTTCGATGGATGAGGCAGTGAAGGGTTTATAAAATCTATTTTCTTCCTTAGTGCTTCAGTTTATCAATGGATATCAAGTCTAGATGGGTTATTTCTGGATGCATGTAACTGTAGCATGTACAAGCCTAACTGAGCAAATACGTACCTACTGTTGCTGTGGGAGCTCTTACCTGAAGCTGCCAACACACCCATCTGACTTCATGGTTTTTGAATCCATCTGACTTCATGGTTTTTGAAGTGTTACCTAAAAAAGCCAGACCAGAAATCTAGCTCACATTTGAAGATTATGCAGCAATTGTGTCGAGAGGCAGGTCTGCGTGGCTTGTGGATTAGCCAGGACAAAAGATGCTGCTGGTGAAAAACAGCTTAGAGCATTTGAGGAAGATCATAGAATCATACAATGCTTTGGGTTGGAAGGGACCTCAAAGATCATCCAGTTCTAATCCCCTTGCCTTGGGCAGTGACACCTTCACCAGATCATGTTGCCCAAAGCCCCGTCCAACTTGGCCTTGAACGCTTTAAGGGATTTGGTAACTTCTCCCCCTCTACTGTGCCCTGGTGAGATCTCACCTGGAGTATTGTGTCCAGTTCTGGGCTCCTCAGTTCCAGAAGCACATACAACTCCTGGAGAGAGTCCAGCACAGGGACACCAAGATGATGAAGAGAGTGGAACACCTTCCTTATGAGGACAGGCTGGGGGAGCTGGGTCTCTTCAGCTTGGAGAAGAGGAGACTGAGGGGCGACCTCATTAATGTCTATAAATATGTAAAGGGAGAGTGTCAGGAGGATGGATCAAGGCTCTTCTCAGTGATGGCCAGTGATAGGTCAAGGGGAAATGGTTCCAAGCTGGAACATAGAAAGTTCCATCTTAACATAAGGAGGAACTTTTTTAGTGTGAGGTTGACAGATCACTGGTTGCCCAGAGAGGTTGTGGAGTCTCCTTCTCTGGACACATTCAAGACCAATCTGGACACGTTCCTGTGTGATTTAATCTAGGTGATCCTGCTCAGGCAGAGGGGTTGGACTGGATGATCTTTCGAGGTCCCTTCCAACTCCAAACATTGTGTGATTCTGTGCACCACAACCTCTCTGGGCAGCCTGTGCCAGTGCCTTGTATTGCAGGTTAAATACATACTGCAGATTAAGTACTGCTCTGGTACAGAGGTAACACTGAAGTCAACAAAATATCAAGTTACTGATGTGGTGGTAGTCACTTCATTTTGGAAATGTTTAAATTTGTGCTTGGGCTGTCATATATAATTCCTGCATTAGAAAAATGAAGTCAATGATAGGTAAGTATGCCAGTTTACAGTGCTTGAGTGATCCAAAAGGAGTAGGAGACCTGTTCTCAAATTGATGGACAGAACTAGCTGAATCTTGTTACTGGACAGGCTGTAAACATTCAAAAAGCTGATTTTATTATGTATTCTTCAAAATCAGGAGAAAGAAAATCTTCAGAGAATCTAACAGACACACTGAAAAACAATTCAAATTTTACATGCTCATAATTCCGCCCCCCTGCAAGATATGTCTCATTTCTATATGAAATTATGTAACATGCTTGGTAGAATTTGGTCTACCTGAGCTTTGTTTCAATAGAGGCACTGATGGGTAGTCAGATCAGCAACGTTTTGCTAAATTTTCTGGGTTTAATGTACTCTTCCTATGGTTTTATAACCATACTGTAGAACTACTATGAATCATTTGAGAATCTCTCTGGAGATATGACTCCTAAGGATGTCTCAGGTTGAATAATCATAAAATGAGTCACTGAAATTAGATTTATTGTGAATATTTTGAGTCGTTCATCCAAAAATTTGGAGTCACTGAACAGCTAATGACTCAAAAACCAAGAGTATCTGGTTCTCTGAGCTGTGTCACACAGGAAAATAAAGATTTGAATTAATCTACATGAGCATGGCACCCAAGGCACAGTAGTGAAGGCTATAGCTAAATCCTAGGGATTACATTTTGCCAGTCATTGCCCTTATCAGTGCTCCAAACTCAGGAGTGACAGACTCTAACCACAGTGAATAGAGTCCAGTGTTACATCAGTTCCATGCTGATATAAAGTGTTACTTGGAGATGTAGTTAGTTACTCATTTCCCCTGCAGCCTCCAACAACAAACTTATCTATGTAAAACTACAAATGTACACAAACAAAGCTCCCAGCTTTCCATCTGAAGAATCTCCTCCTTACTCAGCATTTACAGATTTTTGAAAATCTACAAAAGTAAAGAAGAAAAATCCAACCCAAAACATGCTGACTTTGCAAAATGTTTGACATCAGTAATGATTGTGACTGCAAAACACAGCACATTGTTTGTTCCACTACTAGGTCTCAGCAGTAACAAAGTGTGTGCCTCTCCTCCAGGTTTCAGCTGTGGGAAGTGTTTTGACACTTGGATCCACGCAGTGTGTAACTGTGTGTGGGCAGAGTTGTGTTTTCTTTCTGCTGCTGGGGAGAGGCTTTCAGGTTTGCCACAAATCTCGGGGGTATGAGTGCATTTTGCCACTGGAGCTACTTTCTTACACTCTCCTCCCCTTCCCAGGGAAGGAAGTGGTGGATACCCAGGTTTGTAGTTGGCATCTACCTCTGGAAATGCTCCCTCTGCTATCAACAGGGCACCACGATGTCCAGTATGCCTTACTGTCACTGAGCTGCCGTGGCTGGATGTTGAGATGAAGTTCTCCTCTAAGGCTGGAGCCAGAGTCCAGCCAGCACAGCTCTCCTGTCACGCAGGCCCCTTTGGAGGTGAGCAGCTGAGGTGCTCAGCTTGTCTTAGGGCTTTCCAAGGACAACTTTCATGGAATCATAGAATCACAGAATGGTTCAGTCTGGAAGAGACCTTAAAGATCATCCCTGCCATAGGCAGGGACACCTCTCACTAGACCAGGCTGCTCATGGCCCCATCCAACCTGATCTTGAACACCTCCAGGGTAGGGGCAGCCACCACTTCCCTGGACAGCCTGTGCCAGGGCCTCACCACCCTCAGAGGGAATAGTTTCTTCCTAATATCCACTCTAAATCTATCCCCTTCCAATTGAAAACCACCCCCCCTCATCCTATCTCTCCATGCCTTTCTAAAAAGTCCCTCCCCAGCTTTCCTGTAGGCCTCTTCAGGTACTGGAAGGCTGCTACAATATCTTCCCAGAGTCTTCTCCAGGCTGAACAACCCCAACTCTCTCAGCCTGTCTTCACAGGAGAGTTGCTTCAGCCCTCTGATCATCTTCATGGGCCTCCTCTGGACCCGTTCCAACAGTTCCATGTCCTTCTTATGATGTCCATCATAAGAAGGACATGGAATGGGTCCATGGAAGGACATGGAACTCCATCCATGGTTGACCTGGGCTGTGAGCATGCACTGTCGGCTCATGTCAAGCTTCTCATCCACCAGCTCCCCCAAGATGTTCTCTGCAGGGCTGCTCTCTATCACTTCATCTCCCAGCTTGTATTGGTGACAAGGATTGCCCTGACCCTTGCACTCTTTATTCATCCACTTCTGGCATTAGCTGGTATGAACCACGACTGCTGGAGAGGGAGGAGTAACTAGCAACTGGTGTTGTAATACTGCTTCTTTGACGTGCCCTTCCACTCTTGTTTGGGAATAGAGAGCAGATGATGATCACACTGACATCCAGCACAGGCACTACCAAACCCACCACCAAATAACCCCTGTAGGAACTGTGTGAGCTCCTGTTTATACCAGAATAGTATAACCAGAAGTTAAATCTGAACTCAGTTCAAGCCTAGAAGAAGTTGAAGGCAAGTACCCAGAGAATTGGCTTAGAGAAATCCATCCCTTGCCTTGCAAATCACCCCATTTTCTTTTGTTTTTGACTGTTTACTTGGAGTCACAGGCTGCTTCACTTTCATGCTCTTCACAGTACAGACAGCTACTGTTTAAGGATTCATAGATAGTTTTAATTTCTATTTCCATCTCCTAACAGGCAAAATTCTAAAGGGATATATCCATCTTTTTTTTTTCTTTTCATTTCAGTTACAGTAACTATAAATAATAGCTTTCACTGCAGTTTAGAGCTTCCTGGTGTCTTGACATCAAAAAGCTTGGTGGTTTTGTGTGGTCTGATTAAGTGGCCTACATTTCATAGAATCATAGAATCATAGAATTGTTAAGGCTGGAAATGACCCCTAAGATCATCCAGTCCAACCATTAACCTACCGCCACCAAGTCTACCCTTAGACCATGTCCTCAAGCACTGCATCTACCCGTCTGTTAAACACCTCAAGAGATGGGGACTCAGCCACCTCCCTGGGCAGCCTGTTCCAATGCTTGATGACTCTCTCTGTAAAGAAGTTCTTCCTAATATCTGACCTAAATTTTCCCTGGCGCAACTTGAGGCCATTTCCTCGAGTTCTGTCGCCTGTTACTGGGGAGAAGAGACCAACCCCCACCTCACTGCAACCTCCTCTCAGGTAGTTGTAGAGAGCAATAAGGTCTCCCCTCAGTCTCCTCTTTTCCAAACTAAACACCCCCAGCTCCCTCAGCCTCCTCGTAGGGCCTGTTCTCCAGACCCTTCACCATCCTCGTTGCCCTTCTCTGGACACGCTCCAGAACCTCAACGTCCTTCTTGAAGTGAGGGGCCCAAAACTGGACACAGTACTCGAGGTGAGGCCTCACCAGTGCAGAATACAGGGGGATTATCACCTCCCTGGTCCTGCTGGCCACACCGTTCCTGATACAAGCCAGGATGCCATTGGCCCTCTTGGCCACCTGGGCACAGTGCTGGCTCATGTTTAGGTGGCTGTCAACCAAAGCTTTGCTAAACACTGCTGGGTTGAGGATCTCACGAGCACAGGCTCCTCTGCGGTGGCTGAGCGACTGTGTCTGCCCCAGTGCAACAGGGGAACGTGGAGAGTTCAGTTAACTCTGTCAGTCAACTTGATCTTTCTGTTTTGTTTTTTGAAGCTATTTATGATATGTCTTAACCTGCAGGCCTTTTGGGTCTTTCATCCTTTGTGTGCTGCTGGGGAAAGGGCTGCTCTTTGTTTGTAAAACAGATTTTAGGTAGCATTTTGCAATGAAGTTGGGTTTTTGGGTTTTTTTCCTAACACTTTTCAGGGATGTCAGGTCCTCTTGAATCTTCAGGTCCATAGAAGACATTGCACTCTTCAGGTAAGGACTTTGTTTGTTCTAAGAATTGATTGATGAGTGACTAACATGTCACTGAATGGGTTATCTGAATCATTTGGCATTCTGACTTGTTTCTTAGGTGCCTATGCCTACCTCTGAGATCACATTAACAGAGATTGTGTTAATGACAGCACAACTGCTCTTGTCATCTTGGTGTAAGAGGGCACATAACAGATGGCTGCTTAATTGCATGTCAAACATTTTGTTCTTTCTTTCTTTCTTCAGGGTTTGACTAGACAACCTTTAAAGGTCCTTTCCAACCCAACACATTCTATGATTCTTTCATTCCTGGATTATGGGCAATTGCCCATAATAAGATAATATTATGGGCATAATAAGATAACGACTATGGGCAATTGCCCATAATTGTTATCTTCTCTGAGCCCCCAAAATTATTCTTTTTGCAATGTTAAAATGTAAATTAAACTGTCTGATGTTACATTTCCCATAAAGTGAATAAGTACTTTGAAAAGTTTGTTGTATGTGAAAAACCTTAAAAATAAAAACCAGACCCCCC
>VXBZ01012453.1:488869-499362 GCA_013399135.1 Heliornis fulica | reverse complement strand
GCCAGCCAGTCCAGGGAGGTGATTGTCCCACTCCACACTGCACTGGTGCAGCCTCACCTTGAGTCCTGTGTGCAGTTTTGTGCAGTGTCCAGATGAAGGCAACAAGGAAGGTGAAAGATCTGGAGGAGAAGTCTGACAAGGAGAGGCTGAAATTCCTTGGTTTGTTCAGCCTGGAGAGGAGGAGACTGAGGGGAGACCTCATGGTGCTCTATGGCTTCCTGATGAGGGGGAAGTGAAGGGGCAGGAGCCAATATCTTCTCCTTGGTGACCAGTGGTAGAAACGGAGGGAATGGTGTGAATCGGCAACAGGAGACATTCAGGAAGTGGTTCTTTCCTGAGTGGGTGGACAGGTGCTGGAACAGGCTCCCCAGGGAAGTGGTCACAGCCCTGAGCTTGGCTGAGCTCAGAAGTGTCTGGACGATGCACTCAGTCCCCTGCTCTGACTTGTCTGGCCTTGTGTAGAGCCAGGAGTTGGGTTTGATGGTCCTTATGGGTCCCTTCAACTCAGGAGATTGATTCTATTCCATGATCTCATACACTCTACACCACCATCTTGAATCACTGACTTGTGAAACTTGCCTTCTATGTGACAGACATCACAGTGTGACATTTTGTAGGACAAAGTAATGTTTCTTCTGTGTGTCTTTTCAACAGAGAAAACTGTTTTATTTCCTTGACTTTCAAATGTTTTCCAGGACTAATCTCCTAAATATTTGTTAGGACTAACCTAAACAGAGTGAAAGGGTGGCCCTTCAAATGTTTTTAAAGGGAATCACAACAGACAAAGGAACTTGACAAAAATAGGCACAACAAAGCTCCAGACTCCAGAGTTAGAGATGTCTGTGTGCACAGAGTCCATGTTACCTGGTGGGATCAGGTGACTAATGACAACTGTGAAAGATCTGCTGTGGTTTGGGATGAAAACTACAGCTGAAGTTCAGCAGAGGAATGTGCAGGTTGCACTACTGACAGTTCCCAAGACCTTGATCACTTGAGCTTCTAGTGATAATGTTGATGTTCTCTTTGGGGGAGATACTGCAGATCTCTGTGCGAGGCTGCCTTCCCTCAGAAACCTTGTGAAGTCCCAGGATACTTCTGTCTTCCTTCACTAGTGCTTTGTAATGTCAACCAGCACAAAAAAAGCCATGCTTTTTTCAAGTTCCATCTGTGTCCTTTGGTGGACAGTCTCTGAGGCCTTAAAAAAACCCCAAATGCAATAATCTTGAAGCCCTTCACTACTATTAGCTGTCAGTGCATCCAAGGGTTGGAATGACAGCTGAACTTCTCTGTAACGTGTGTCCCACAGTGCTACACTGCATTTGAAGAAGCCCCTGCACCAAACCTAGCTCAACCATCAGTCAAGTCTTTTCAGGTCTCTGTTTCCCCTGTTAATGGGGATGGGGGTAATGATAAATTTCTTCTGGAGAAAAATCCCACTTCTGTGACCTACTTAAAAATGCCAGAGAGGTGCTGGTTCTGCTTCCTGTGTATCGATGCTACTGCATGTGTCTTGCTGCTGTATGTGGGAATGTTCCAGTTAATAGATATGTAAACACTCTTCCAAGGCCAGCATGTAAATTTTGTCCTAAATCAATAGGCTGATAGACCCCTGACACACAACCCAAGCTCAGCCATTCCTGTGTTGGTTTTGTTCCTGATGTCTCATCTAGCCAGGCCGATTCATTTCCCGTCGCTGAAGCCTTGCCTCGTGCTCTGTTTTAAGTCAGGTTTCCATTTCTGCTGTGGATGCTGGATCCAGTTTAATGCACAGTCCTGCACCCTTCAGATCAGCAGGCCATGCTCAGGGTACAAGTGCTTGCCAGAGGAGGCCATGGACAGCGAGAGTGCTTGTGAGGCTTCCTCTTGGATGCTCGTCTGTCTGGGCTTTGAGGGTTGCAGCCATCCATGCTGACAATTCCCTTTAAGCACATTCCTGCATTACCGTTTTTGCATCACTCATTTCCCTACCACCTCTTTCAGGGTGGGTGTCTGAATGAATCACATCATCTAGACTCATTGTTAGTTCTCAGCTGGTCTCGGAAGCAGAGGAGGACTTCTGATGCCTCACACAAATTCATGTTTCTTCCTAATAAGAGCTATGGATCATTTGCTGTAGGAAGAAAAGATACACCAAATTCATCAACAAAATTTTTCCTCTCCTCTCTTTCTCCTTCTCATGCTTCATCCTGGCCTAGAGGGATTAATTCTGTGAGACTGAATTTATTATGTTCCCTCCTATATATCTGACACGACCTTCTCACGAACAGGCATTCTGAAACAATGCTGAATTATGAATGATGTCTTCTTGACAGCAACAGCTCAGATCGAAATTTTGGCAAATGTCAGACATGAGGCCAGAATCTGTCTGAGTCCCCAAGGAAAAGGAACTCCACTGACAAGGGAAGTGGCTGCTTGTTTAAGAGATGTGGTTGGAGTCTGTGTATGTCTCTTCCACTGTTACTTTCCTACACATTTGATTTCTTTTTTAAATCACAGAATCACAGAACATTAGGAGCTGGAAGGGACCCCAGAAGATCATCTCATCCACCCCCCCTGCCTGAGAAGGGGATAAATAAAACAGGACACCTCCAGACACGGTATTTCTGGCACAACAGTTCTAATACATAACGGACACTAACATAGCAAGTCCCCTATTCCTCTGAGTAGCCCTTCTTTCTGTGAGTAAACCCCTTAACTTCAGTGCAGCTTGCTCCCCTTAGTAAGGACAACTCAGAGAGCCACACAGGGGTTCAAGTTCACTGCAGCATGTTCACAGGTGTCTTTCCCTATGGGAGAATTCAGAGAGGGTCCCAAACCCATCTGCCTTCAGTGATGTATGGTCATGTATGCATTGAGTTTTTTTTCTCCACAGCTTTGCTGCTCTTCTCCATATTTGGCTTCTCAGCTTGGAGGAAGTATGTTTTGCAGTCAGAGCTTCTTCCAGGCTCTGATGCTTTTCACTGGGAACTGTGGGACTGGTTGGGCTGGAAGCAGATTTTTTCCCCCTTTGTTACAACAGGCCAGAACTATTGGATGCAATTGTGTTGAAGGTGTTTTGGGTTTGTGTGGTAAGGTTTTGGTAGCAGGTGAGCTATGGGGGTGGCTTCTGCAAGAAGCTGCTAGAAGCTTCCCTTAGATCCAATAGAGCAAATGCCAGCTGGGTCCACGATGGACCTGCCACGGCCAAGGCCAAGCCCAAGCCAATAGACAATGTTGGTAGTGCCTCTGTGCTAATGTATTTAAGAGAGAGCAGCAAGAGCAGCAGCTTTTGCAGCCAGAGAGAGGAATGAGAAGATGTGAGAAACTCTGCAGACCCCAGGTCAGTGAAGAAGGAGAGGGAAGCGGTGCTCCAGGTGCCAGAGCAGAGATTCCCCTGCAGCCCCTGGAAAAGACCATGGTGAAACAGGCTGTCCTCCCATAGCCTGTGGATGGAGATGAGGGGTAGCAATTCTGCCTGCAGCCCGTGGAGGACCCCATGCTGGAGCAGGTAGATGCACCTGAAGGAGGCTGTGACCCTGATGGAAGCTCATGCTGAGGTCCTGCNCAAGCTACGGGCTGAACCTGTGGCCCCATGGAGAGAGGAACCCAGACTGGAGTAGGTTTGCTGACAGGACTTGTGACCTCATGGGGGAGCCATGCTGGAGCAGATTGGGCCTGAAGGTCTGCACCCTGGGGAAGGGAACTGTGATGGAGCAGCTTGTGGACCCCATAGGAAGGACTCATATTGGAGAAGTTCCTGGAGGACTGTCTCCTGTGGGAGGAACACCATGCTGGAGCAGGGGAAAAGCGTCTGGAGTCTTCCCCCCGAGGAGGAAGGAGTGGCAGGGACAACTCATGATGAACTGACCACATCTCCCATTCCCTATCTCCCTCCACCTCTTTGAGGTAGGGGGTAGAAAAATTAGGAGTGAAGCTGAACATGGGAAGAAGAGAGGGATGGGAGGAGGTGTTCTAACATTTGGATTTATTTCTCATCGCTCTGTTCTACTCTGTTTTACTTGGTAATACATTTGATTATTTTTTTCTAAGTTGAGGCTGTTTTTCCTATGATGAGACCTCTCTCCCTGTCCTTACCTGCCTCCTAACCAAGGAGCCGCTCGTTCCATTTTCTCTCCCCCATTCACGTGATAATGGGAGTGACAGAGTGGCTTTGGTGGGCACCTGGCCTCCAGGCAGGGTCAAACCACCACAGAAGTTCAAGCCCTTTAAGGACAGTAATAGACCTTCTGTGATTTATGGATACATCTCCTTATATTGGATAAAAAAATGCCACTTGCTGGATTCTTTCTCTTAGGGGTATGAGTGGAAGGTTTGGATGTGAGACCACATCCCTCGTGAGACCTCTTCCCTCATGAGACCTCACCTGGAGTACTGTGTCTGGTTCTGGAACCCCCAACATAAGAAGGACATGGACCAGTTGGAGAGGGTCCAGAGGAGGGCCACAAAGATGATAAAGGAGCTGAAGCACCTTTCCTACGAGGACAGGCTGAGAGAGTTGGGGCTGTTCAGCCTGGAGAAGAGGAGGCTCCAGGGAGACCTTCTAGCGGTCTGCCAGTACCTCAAGGGCCTACAAGAAAGATGGGGAGAGGCTGTTCAGTAGGGCCTGTTGTGACAGGACAAGGGGTGATGGTTTCAAAATAGGGGGAGGGAGATTTAGATTGGATATTAGGAAAAAGTTCTTTCCTGTAAGAGTGGTGGAGCACTGGAACAGGTTGCCCAGGGAGGTGGTGGATGCCCCTGGATCCCTGGAGACATTCAAGGCCAGGTTGGATGAGGCCCTGAGCAAGCTGATCTAGTTGGGGGTGTCCCTGCTTCTTGCAGGGGGGTTGGACTAGATGACCTCTGGGAGTTGCTTCCAACTCTAATCATTCTATGATTCTCTGATTCTGTGTGCACTGTGAACAGATGCATGTTGAAGGACAAGCATGCTTCTTGTAGTGCCCATGGCAGGAATTTCACGCAGAGTTTTACTGTACTTCCTGATCTTCACCTTGCTGGTGCCACTGCCCATCTGTGTGTTTCATAGACTCTTTCACATATATTAACACATGCTGAAGATGTATTCTGAAGCCAGTGCTGCAGAATGGGGGTCTGGTCTTTCTGGCTTCCCTAGATACACTGTAATGATGCACTGCAGTGGTGGCAGAGTTGTGAAAAATCACCTGTGCTCCTGTGTTTGATGAGAAAAATCTCTTCTTGTGCAAAACCAAAAAGCAAAGTGCCTGTGGCTAATGGCTCGATACATCTCATGTTACTTACTCCTATGCCTTTTCAGTCCTTCTTGTTCTGCCTTGTTCCTACCAGCTAACATTACTGGCTGCATAAAAAGATGATTTGAAAGTCCTTTCAATACTGCTCATAAAAGAGGTTCTCTGTTTTAGAGAGTGAACTCCATCTTTCATCAGAAAGATCCTTTTTCCCCCCCATTTTATGCTTCTTTCTTGTGCATTCTGACTCCTCTCTGAAGCTGGAAGGATAACTGTAGATGTTGTCACAGTAATGATGTTATTACAGCGTGACAGCCAGGGGAGAAAAGTGGCAAAATTTGTAATTTATTTCTGAGGGCTAACTGATGCAGCCAGGTAAAAACAGATTAGCTTTTGGACACCATGCCTTTACAGGAATGTTAATTCAATATTGTAGTTATAATTCTCCCCCTCCAATAGGATTATATAAAACTGTCATATCAGGGGCTTAAAATGCTTTATCAGGGAGAATACATGTTTGGTGGTGGTTTTAACAGAACCATGGAGTAAATCCTGACGGGGAGAAGCACTGTGGGAATTTGCAGCTGTGTGTCCATCCGTGAAGGTATCCACACCGCTGGTGCTATTCTTACCAAGAGCAACATGGGTACCGGGGTCTCGTGTCACCAGGGGGAACACAGGGAAATCAGCCTGCCCAGAGGCAGCACTACGCACATGCTGACCTACAGGAGCATCTCAGGCAGGCAGTGACTTCTGATTTGGATGTCATACATTTGGTGAAAACACATCCCAAGGGTGTTCTGAGTGGGGAACTGGGGCTGCCGTTCGACACAAAATACCAGTGGGGTTGGTTTTTCTTTTTCAGCTCCCTTCTCCCTTAGAAAACAAACCTGCCTTTCACATAGCCTCTACCAATGGAGCATGAAACACTTGCAGAACTAAGGGCACAGTGTTTAGTCAGGTGGTAACTGGGTGTATCTGGAAGGTAACAGACGCACCTTGTAGGTATATGGCACCATGACATTCTACTGTGCCCTCATGAGGCCCCATCTGCAGTGCTGTGTCCAGATCTGGGGGCCCCAATTCAGGATAGATGTGGAGCTGTTGGAGAGGGTTCAGAGGAGGCCATGAAGATGATCAGGGGGCTGGAGCACCTCCCCTATGAGGACAGACTGAGGGAGCTGGACTTGTTCAGCCTGGAGAAGAGAAGGCTGCAGGGAGACCTAATTTCAGCCTTCCAGTACTTACAGGGAGAGTATAGAGAGGAGGGAAAACGGATTTTACAAGGGTAGAGAGTGGCAGGACAAGGGGGGATGGATTTAAACTAAAGTGGGGAAGGTTTAGATTGGATGTCAGGGGAAGTTCTTCACAGAAAGAGTGGTGAGGTGCTGGAACAGGTTGCCCAGAGGGGGGGTAGATGCCCCAACCACAGAGGGGTTCAAGGCCAGGTTTGATGAGGCCCTGGACAACCTTGTCTAGATCCAGGCCAGGAGGTTGGTGGCCCTGTCTGTGGCAGGGGGGTTGGAACTCGATTATCCTTGGGGTCCCTTCCAACCCAGACCAGGCTGTGATTCTGTGTGATTTTCATCAACTGAAAGGCTGCTGCAGCCTGAAACCTGATTCCAACACAGCTCCTCCACTAAATTCTGCAGAGTGGGAAACGGTGGGATGCTCAAGTGCAGGGGAAAACCCTGTTATTTTGAAATGAGGGGGATTGAAAGGGAGCGAAGTACTGAAGGATGTGTGTAGGAGCACTGGGTGCTCTCCGTGAAAGCAGGCAGAACCTGGGTATTTGGGAAGGTGCAGCTCAGGTCTCCCTGTGCCTTTTGGGTTGGGGATCCAGCATAGAGGAGCCACTACTTTTGTAAGGCTTGGAAAATGTGTTGGCACTGTCCCCCATCCTGACGTGGCTGAGAGAAGCCTCTGAGCAGGGTGTCAGCTCTCCCGAGGGGGCTGAGTGGGAACTGTGGCGCTGGATGTCCTGGCAGGGGGGAGGAGAGGGGGAGAGGTTCGCTTTGCTTCCCCTGGCTGTGGGCCATCACAGGCAAGGGAAACCAGGAGAGGGGTTCTGCTGTTCTAGAGCAGGGCTAGGAAAACCCCAAGGCTGTGTTTTCTCCCTGAGCAGTGCATAGTCACACTGTTTCCTCTCTTTACTCTGTGTTCTCACCCAGCAATTTCTCTGTGATGCTTTTTAAAGGCTCCTCTCAATAAATA
Organism: Heliornis fulica; assembly: GCA_013399135.1. NCBI lineage: Eukaryota > Metazoa > Chordata > Aves > Gruiformes > Heliornithidae > Heliornis > Heliornis fulica. The sequence goes on along the minus strand of VXBZ01012453.1, from coordinate 491,941 downwards.
TATATCTCTGTATCTTTTTCCCTCTAGCAGAACTGCTTATGAACCTTGCCAGGAGCAGCTGGCCTTTCTGGCTTGGGATATTGCTTGGGACCAAAGTATAGGAGCTGAGGTTAAATCTCACTGCTCAATCCTCACTAAAATGGAGCACAACAAGAGAAGAATCATGCCTGACTTTCAATTTTCTGCTTCAATTTAAAGACATGGATAGTTGATCACTGCATCTTTACGTCTTGATGACTGCAAACTGTGACTGAAGTAAAGACTGTTTGCTCATAAGCAAGATGCACATCTGGCAGATAATTCTTACTTTATTCTCTGCCTGAAGCTGTTGTCCTCAGTGAAAGCAATGCTGTGCTTCCCTTCAGGGCTCGCTGGCGGAGCGAAAGGACACAGCCTGATAACACTGCCTCATAGAAGCAGATTTGGCTGGAGAGTAGGAGACCTGGCTTTGAGCTTCTCCTGGTGTATCTATGATTTCCACCTGCACAGGAGCAGAAGGAGGCCAGGCATTCTCAGGTCCCCATTACAAGTCCGTAGGAACATAACAAGATCTGCCTCATCTCTGTCTTGAACCACCTGGCTCCTTTCAGGCAGCAGGCAGGACATGGTGATGGAGTTACCACCACAGCACCAGACAGACCACGGACTGTAATAAATTCAGTGAACAGTCCTGGGGCCTCATGCTGAAATATAGTCAGAAAAAGAAGAGGAAAAGCTCAGGGATATCCCACAGGCTCACAGATAAAAGATACCCCAAAATCTTGTGTCTCATTGTCCAAAATTAAAAGCCCTTTATTAAAGCAGTGATCTCTCCCTATGTTAATCCAGGAGGAATTACGTTACTGAGGAAATTAACAACCAATTCGATTGGGTTAATTTCTACTGGCTTCATTGCAAGCAGTTTGGACAGTGAAAGAATAACAGTCATTCCCACTTGCTCTTATTCTTTTCTGCTTTCTGGCTTTCCAAGTAGCACCGAGCCTCTGGTTTGTGTCTCTTTTCAGCTAAAGGTGAGCAAAGAGGCAGAGGTTAATTTGGGATACAGTTTTGCACATTTCAACCTTTTATTTTGTAATATATATGTATTTTTAATGAGCCTAGCTAACTCTGTTTTGAATTAGGCTTCAGAGAATGAAGGTTCTGTTTTTTTGTTTTTTTAGTAGAGGTGACTGAATAGGTTTTGCTTTGTTTTACTGTTGGTAAATACCTTCCTCACCAAAATGAAAATGTTTATTCTGCTCAAAATATATTTTTCATCAGAGGTTGGCCAAAATGCTTTGCTCAATTTCTTTTCCCATTTTGTTCAGAGAAAATGCTCTAACGCTCTAGACAGCTCAAGCATATCAGATAAGAATGAAAACAATATTTTTTATGCAATTACAAGTTTCTGGCATTTTTGTATTCATTAGACATTGTCAAGTTAATATTCATGGCAGTGTATATTTCTACACAACCACACAGTATGAAAGAGCGAATGTTTTTCCTCTTATGCACCGAAAGTGTGTTGACATTTCCAGGTTTATTTTTTTACTGAGAACTAAGCAGTGTCTGTCTGGTATCTCTAGCTGAAAAAGTTGTGTAAACAGCCACCTAGTATTTACTATTATTTAATTGCCACCTTATAGTCAGGACATACTAAGCTGTGTCAAACCTTCTTCTTCCTTCCTTTCTTTCCCCCAAAACGTTTTTCAAAGCTTCTTTGAAAGATTAGTCCTGGGGAAGTTCTAGACATTTGCAGAAAGAGCTGTGGAATTTGAGGTTGTCTGTTTTCAAACTCAGAAGTTGTTTGACTGAATCTCTAATTGCTATGGTGAGAACTGTAACCCATGTTTTTTTCGTTTGTCACCTTGTCCAAGGTGATTCCAGAGGCCTCTCATCACTCTGTTGAAAATTCCAGCCGATCAGCTCAGTAGTACTTCCCTCCCCATCACCTGCCATGGTCACCACCTCTCATGTGCTGCACTGACATGCCTTGTGTCGCAAGGCTGTCAGCATCTCCTTGCTACCTGGAGTCTCCCAAGTTCAAAGTGCTCAAAGCCATTCCTTAGTGACCACCATGAAAGTGCCCAAAGCAGCCAAGCTATGTGGCCCTGAAAAAGCAGCTGGGGGGCTGTGGAAAAAAACAAGCAAGCTTAATTGGGGGTCTGCAGTGTTTCTCTATGGGTTTGATAGGTGTGTCTGGAAATGCTGAACACAACCTGATGGTACCAGCCCAGCCTGAATTTGCCTGGGCGCTGAAACTGTGGACTGCCCGAGATCCTCACCAAGGGAAGCTGAGCACGTCTTGTGTGTTTCGGCAGACCCAGCTACCAGATATTGGGCCCAATTACCTTTCTGCTGCTGGGGTCGCTCTGTCGGCATGAGATGATCACACACTCGCTGCTGATTGCAGCTGAGGGCCATGTATGGGGCAGATGGTGGGTTCCCAGTGAGAAGCCTGAACTGGGCATTGGCACAGGTGTGCAAGGCTCACCCTGCTGCTTCTTGGTTTGTGGGTGATCTCTCTGCCCCCTCTCCCTGGCACTGAGGACTTGAGTGACAACCCCAGTTGATCTGGGATGCGCTGTCAACTGCCCCCATCCCACCCAAGGGTCTCATACTCAGTGCCTTTTCTTCAAGCACCCAACCACACCAGCGGGTACATGGTGCTGTAGAGCCTCTGCTTTGGTAACGGTGCTGCTGGCTAGAGCACACTGTTCTTTTAGGTTTGCCATACCCCCCCGGTTGGCTAAACTACAAACCCCAACTTTTATAGGTTATAAAGATATAGGACACAGCACATGGGATGGGTATAGCCGGTGACCGAGGGGAACCCGCTGGGATCCCGCACGCCCCGCAGGGAGACACGGTGCGGGGAGGAAGGGAGGGAAGAAGGGAGGGAGGGCGCCGGGGTCGCCACCGTCCCCTGCTGAGGGGCGATGTCCGCCAGGGCGCGCTGGCGAGCGGTGGCGGTGCCGCCGGGGGGAGCAAGCGAGGCACCGGGAGGGTGGGTGACTGCCGGCGGCGCTGCCCGCGGGGGTGAGCCCCGAGCGGGACCTGCCCCCCGCTCCGCTCCGGCTCGGCCGGCGCCCG
>VXBZ01012453.1:406047-487775 GCA_013399135.1 Heliornis fulica | reverse complement strand
CGCCGGGACCCCCCCCCGCCCCGCCGAGCCCCGAACTTTATTATTTCCCTCCCCGACCTTTCGGTTTATTTCCCGGCGGGCGAGGGGCTGGCGGGGCCTCTCTTGGCCAGCAAAACTTTTTGGGTGGCTCTGTTTGCTGCGGGGGGAGTGAGGGCTTGTTTCTCCTCGTGGGGAGAACAGCCTGTCTCGGATGCCCTTCCTGGCGGGGATGGGGTTTCCGAGGCTCGCAGCGTTGTCTGCACAATAGGATGCTGATCGCTCCCTCCCCGGATGACGGCTGCACTGGCAGCGCCTTTGGCTGGTAACAAAGCGAGGGGCTCGGAGCCTCCCTTGGCTTATCGCGTGTGACTACCAGGGACAGCAGGGCTCCAGGACACCCCCCCACCCCCCGGGACGCCAAAGGGAAGGTTTGCGTGGATGTATGTTCGTGTCAGCATCCTCGCTCCGAGGAACGCTTTGGCAGCTCCGTGTTAGTCCTTGACTCTTTGCAGTTTATTATAGAAACCACGTGAAAAGGCACCCTCTTCTCTTGCCGTTCTTCTGATAATCCTTGGAGTCCTCTCGCCTTGCCCAGCTGCGCAGGAGAGGAGGAGTGTTGCAGTCGGGGTGCCACGTCTGATAGTGGTGGAGAACCAGGTCCCTGCGGCGGGGAGGGCTTTTTGAATGACCCTGACCGAAAAGCCTGTGCAGAGGAGATTTGCATCCCCCTGAAAATTTCTCACATGTCTGGGTAAAGCAGGGACAGTTGGAAGAGACCGATTTCCCTCCCCTTCCTAGAGGGAAGCTGGGTTTTTTTCACCCTATCCTCTAAGTGGCACATGAAAGATCAGAGTGAGTGGTAAATCAAACAGCCCTTTCTTTTGTAAATGCCAGGATGAATCAGATCCAAATTCTAAGAGACTTCTTTACGTTATTTTTTAAGGGGTGTTCAGGTTTGGTGTCGTTCAGTTTTGAATGCTATTCAGCTTGTGTTTAGTCATGAGCTGGAGGCAGTGTGTGATTGCTCAGTATCTTGGTCTTCATAGTTCTTCAAAAGGATATTCTTCATTTAGCCCCTGAAGCTTGCTGGAAACATAAGTAATGAGAGGTGATGAGGGGTGTCTGTTAATACCGTCTCATGGGGAAGGCCTGGAAGAAGTCTTTACTTAAATACAGAGCTAGCAGGTATTGGTAAAGATGTGGGATCCTTCTCATAAAACACCAGAAATTAGTCTGATCTTCTCAGAAACTGATTGATCTTAGCCCCGTTGTGCCACCGATTCCCATTTTTGGGAGTAGGTGAATCCATGCGTTTTACAAATGACCCTGGCAGGTGATTTGGGAAGGAGTTCAATGTAGTATATCTCATGTTTGTAAACCAAATGTTGTTTGAAGATTGATAACGCTGCTCCAGCTTCAGTTTAAAAAAAACCCAGGTTTTAAACAGCTTTCACCACATGGTTTAGAAACAAAAACTCTGTGTGGCTCGTCAACTCTTCCACTTGCCCATATGCTTTTCTACTCCCTGAGCATAGTGATTATCTCAGAGAGCAGTAAAAGGAGCTCCCGTTTCTCATCTGTGTCTCCTGACGAGTCGGTGCAGCGAAAAAATGCAAAAAGCTTTAAATAATCCACTTCAAAAAATAAAGTTTTTAAGAGGAAGCGTACTCCGGAGCTATATAGTGAGAATACCATAGTAATCAAACGACTGTGACACTGAACTCTCTCTGCTGTGTAGATTTGCTTCTCTTAATAGTGCTAGACGGTCGTGAAACTGAAGTGCACACCAGGTAAGCTGCTGTGTACTGTGAGGTGATGAAGGGAAACTGTGCCCTGGGCTGTGCTACGGTCCCACTGTCTATGTGAGAGCACTGCAATGGCTCCAAGTTTCAGTTTCTGCTGGGAGCTGCCTAAGAATGTGAGGCTGTTTTAATGGGGAAAGAGATATAGAGCTTTGCAGAAATCCTGTGTGCGGGCTAATATTAAGTGGGTTTTAATGTATTATTAATACGTTGTTGTTAAAGACCGACGTTAAGTGCCGTCATCCCTAGCCCTCCCGCTGCATTCTGGTTACTAAACAATTTTAGTTTTATACTCAGTTTTGAAGAGTAAATTTGCATGTACCTGTGCTAAAAATATATATGGGAAAACGCAAACTTTGTAGAACGTGGTGGCAGTCGTGGTGCTGCACAGGTGAGCGTAGCTGATACACAGAGAAAACATCTGATGGTTTTTATCTTTCTCCTGTAAACTCACTGGACTCCTGTTGTCACAGTAGATTGTTGTCCCTGAGTAATTGCCTTGATTAATACACACTTTTCAAACCTCTGAAGTGCTATTCCCCCTTTTCCTTCTGTCCCTGAATCAAAGACAAGTGCACTAAGTAATTTAGCAATGTCAACAAATGGCATCTATAGTAGTTTGGGTTGATCCCTAGCAGCTGAGTGCCGGTACCTCCCCAGTCACTACTGCTCCTTCCTCCTCCTCTCCGAACAGCCAGAAACCTCCTGTAAAGATCTGACCCCTGTAAAGTCTTGTCAGATGTAAAGATCCCACACTGTGGGGATGCTTGTGGGATGGTTTATGTGGGGGTTTAGTGTTTGCATATGGATTTGCAGAATGGTTTTTAAAATATAAATGCTTGTGTAAATAGACTCAGGTTTCCTTACTTCAGCTGTGCAGAGGGATAGTTTGTGGGTGTAAGAAAAAGAGCAGGATGAAGCCTCTGACGCTGTCGTGCGTGTTTAGAGCATGTTTGCAGCCTTGACTGTGTACATGGCTTCTGTGAGTAATCCTGGCATGCCGAGTGTGCCTAGTCCCCCTGACATCACTACAGTGGGTGTCTGTGCAAGAGCTGCCTGGGTTCGTAAATGGAAGGAGAGATCCTGAAAAGGCTGAAGGACACAACTGAGGTTATTGAAAGAGCCTTTGGTCCAACTTCTTTCCCCAGTTAAATGTAGTTTCCATTGAAGTCTTCCAGTTCTGGGTGTTTGGAGCTGAGCACAGCCCGCTAGCGAGCCGTCGCTGTTAGCATCCTTTATAGTTCAAGATGGTAGTGACTGAGGCTAGTTATACTCTCTGCTGTGGAAACATCTCATCTCTGACCAGTGCTGAATGACACTTCTTCATTCAGATGGTGGACTGCTTGATCTTGAACTACAAAGTGGTTGGAAGAGGAATGAGACGGTCTTTAGGGTCTCTAATGGCTAATGTGTCTAATTTACCTACAATATAATGGCTTGTCATCCTCTGTGGTGGTTAATGTTATTGCGTCCTAATTGTTTTTACAGATTGCTTAGGGATGATTTTTTTTTTAGTGCTACTTAAATAATCTAGGCAAAAATGTTAATTGCCATTTGATATTAGTGAAGTAGATGACATGCACTAATACCTTTAGGATAATTTTATTTTAAAAGATTATGGTTGATTAAAGGCAGAGTAGAATCTTTTCATCTGCCCCACGAGCTCCATACAACCACAAATCCCGAGTGCTCTGTGTGTGTATCTGATCCTTCCACTTCACTTGTTTCCCAGGTTGCACCTCCCTGCTTGCAGGGGACAGTGGGCTTTTGACTGCCAAGCCTGCCACCGACAGGGTTGGCTGGCGATTAGTGACTTAGAGGTTCCTCAGGAAGAGGTGGGGACAGGCTTGTCTGCAAGGCAACAGAGAGGCTACCCTTGAGATTTGGATTGCATTCTTGCTTCTCCTGTGGCTGTTTTGTGTGATGCAGAGTGGTCACCCTGGGTTTATTCTGGGGGTGGCTTGTTTGGGCTAGTGGCAGATGTCTCCCAGGAACACGCTGGTTGTGACCTGCCTCTGGCCCAGAGCATCTGCTACGACCTTGCTCAGCTCCCCAGTGCTGACACCTCTGTCCCTAGAGCCACAGTGGTCATGCTTACCTTTGTAGGTGGCTTCTCCACTCCTTTTTTTGGCCTCGTGTCCATTTTCCAGGGACAGAGAGGAGAAGCTACTGTCCTGAAGTCACACAACAGGTCAGTGCCTGAACTGGATGGAATACCCAGATACGGTGGACTAGTGCTTGCAGTGCAGATGTGGACAGACTGTGTGAAGCCTCTTCTGCTGTTAAATTTCATATGCCTCAGATAAACAGTGCTTCGGTGCCGCTACATGCTGTGCCAGAGGGGGGCTTCCCACTGCAGCCTTCTCTGCCAGCTGTTCTCTGCCAGCTGTTTAACTTCTGTATCTCTAGTGCAATCACAATGGGCACTGACATCTTTCATTCTAGGTTGTATTAGCACAGAACTAGAATCCCAGGTTACTCCCCTGTCTGGGTAAGACAAATGCTGATGGAACTCTGTCCAAGTCAGCCAGAGTTTCTGTAGGAGGCTTTTTTTCCTTCCCTTTTCACATGAGCTTTGCAAATTACATGTGTGGTGCAATGCTTACCAAGATAAGACTACATGGCAAACCTGAGATGAAACTGGTATTGCTCAGGTTGACTAGATAAGAGTTTTGCCCTACTTAAACAGCTTTATCAGACATTGAATTATTTCTCCTTTCACCAAGACAAGTGAAGAATAGATGTGGGATTAGAGCTGAGAGATGCTGGGTTAGGTTAGTTTTCCTCTGTGGCTCATGAAGCTCCCTACCCTAAAACCATCGTATATGCTCAGATGTTGTGTGTTGGCAGTGGTCAAATCCAGCTCGTTTTGCTTTCCCAAAGAGGCTTCACAGCTACCTGGTAGCATTTATTAACTTGGTGTTAACATTCTGAATGATTATGTTTTTCCAGTTGTGTTTGCTGTGTTGGTGATAATTGGATGTTAGCAGTTTTTGGTTTCTTGGTGTTTCCAGCTGAGATGGGAAGCTGTTTCGGTGAAGAGCAGGTTAAAGGTGGAAGGAAAGAAGCGTTCTCATCCTATTTTATTATTTGGAGGCTGTGGTGAGGAAAGCAAGCTGCAGAGAGATCTGGGTGGTCCACTTCTTTGAGGTCTTTAGGTGTCTTTAGATACCTAAATTGCATGAAAACAATAGGAATTAGTTGTTTGAGTTAGTTCATGGCATCTTTGCAGATGAGGTCTGTGGTGGCAAGATAGGAATTGACTTGTATTCCTGAGTTCCAGCTCATGGTGTCCTCTTCCCTTGCCCTGAAGTAGAATTCTCCTGCAGAGTCTGACTCTGCCTTCCTCACAAAACAAATAGTTGAGATCTCTATTTCTAGTATCTGTTCTTGCAGAGTTTTGGATTGCTGTTTCACTTTGAATTTGTAAAAAAACCCAACCCTTCCAGTGCTGCCAGCATTTATAGGAGGGTGTAGCCAACTCCCAGAGGCTCTTTTCCTGTTAGCTGGGAGCTTCCGAAGGCCCAGAGCCAGGCACTGGGGAACAGGAGAAGCAGAGATTTTACTGGAATTTAGGTTACCTGGCCAGGGCCCCAAAACTCTGGTATGTATATACACAGACACTGCTGGACATATGTATTTTCACATCTGTGCTTTCCCCTTTTCTGCCTTGCAGTAGATGGAATGGGCACTGAATCATCCATACAGTATGTAACCGGTGATTTATTCCTCTGCTTGTAATTTTCATCTTCAGAGCAGCCAAGAGTGTTGCTCCCATCTGATGTCTGCCCAGTGACATATATACAAAGACCTGATTTTGAGGCTAGTTCCAACTAGGCAAATGGTGGAAAATGGTTTGTCTTTCCTCCTATAGATTTTATCCTCCCACAGTCAGGATGAACCTCACAGCACTGAGGAGGCTGTTTGGACCACGGTCTTCTGTTGTTCCAGTTTTCTTTGTGTATCTATAAATCTCTTTTTTTTGTATGTTGCATGTGGTTCCCAAAATGCAAGAAAATTGCTTCTAAAGTTAAAACACTTTAGCAGTGCTGCAGGCACTTAAATTCATACTGAAGCCCATTAATCCATATTGTGTAGTAGTTGCAAACGGCCCTGGAGACTCAGGTTTTGTTGTGTCACAATTTTAACATCTAAAAGACCAGAGACAATTCTTCTCCCAGATCTCAGAATCAAAAGGGATTAGATAAACGAGGGTGGGGTGGGACATAGCACTGATAAATTGCTTAACTCTTGCAAAGTGTTTGAGAAGTAATTATTATGGAAGCTCTGAGCTTCATGAAGAAGCTGTGGCTGTTGTTTGGACCTCAGTGGTATTTGAAAATTTTAACAAGGTGAATTGTACTGTGGAAAACAACATCCTGGCTTTAACTGGGATTCTGGAGGTCATTTTCCTACTGCTCCGCTCAGGAAAAAGGTGAAGACAGTGAAATTAGATTGTATAGAACATTTTCTGGCTGGAAGAGTGTTGGGTTGTTTTGCTGTTGTAGTAACTCAACAGATTGAATTATTTTGGCTTCTCCTACTCTACCTGCCTGGAAAATACCCTCCTGAATTCTTTGGTTTAGAGATTCTCTTTTCAAGTGGTCATGTCCTCCAATGAGGCTTTTAAAGCTGATGGAAACAGCTGAGTACAAATGTTTATTTTTTTTCTTCTGTGTTTGCCATGAGCATCGTTTAATATCCTGAACAACCATTTTGTTTGGTGTTTTTTTTTTTCTCCTCACTCCATCAGTCTATTCCCATTCTTAAGCTGCTCGATGTCCTCAGCTCTTGGGTGTCCCTCAGACTGTTTGGATGGCTCCTTTTATGAGTATCCAATCAGCATCCACAGCACTGATGCAAAGAACTTGTATGAAATTATTTACTCCTTTATATTCCTCCCACACTGAGTTGCCAGTCACCTTCTTCAGAGCCCTGCAGCTCCCAGTGATGCTTGGGCTATCTGTCTTTTTCCATCCCTGACGAGCCAATTGTTGACTTTCAGGCTTTACAGGTAAACGGCAGACTTTGCCTTAATGTAGGGTAAAGCCTCTGCTTATCAGCTCTCCTTGGCTCTGAGGATGCTCTGCTAGCTTTTATTTAAAAGCTGCTCTATAGCTAGTCTATATTTCGAGGAGTGCTGGGAGAACAGATCAGCTATTTTGCTTGTTTTCCTGTGGGAAAACTTGCTCTGCCTATTTCTGGCATGCCTGGAGCGGCCGTCGCTGTCACAGAGGAGGGAACGGCTTTGTATTTCCCGTCAAAGATGAGAGACAAACAAACAAAACTATGTTTTATTTTCTCTCCTCAGTTTAGAGATTTTCTGATGCTTCCCCATGTACTCTGTCTTGACCAAATGTCAGCTCTGGTGATGCTGTTTTGTCTGCTGCAGTGTTTGGAGTGTCTGTTCTATATGATGTTCTACTTAAGCTGTCAGACCAGCAGTGCAGGATGTGCTAGAGCAGGGCAGTGAAGTCTCTACTGCTTCATGTCCTACTTGGATGTGCCCAAGAGCTGAGAGCCAGCCCTTGGTACTTAAAGCACTTAAATATGCGATGGGAAGTGATGCAGGATCCGAGGCTTGTGGATGCCTGGCTCTCTCAGTGAAAGTAGGTAAGACCTAGGCTTATGGCAGATGGGATGGAGAGTCCCAAGTTACTCAGCTACGTTTGAATCTTTTTACTTTTGAGTGTCAGGGGACACTTGATGCTGGTTCTCCAGACACTTTTTGACAGCGAAGGAAATTGAGTTATAAAGTGAGTTAAAGAAATGGTGTTTCCCTGAAATGGGTATCTCTTGTAACTGAACTTCAGTAGTGACCTAGTGACCTAGACCTGAAGTCGGTAGGGAGTCTGGTGAATAACTGCTAGTCTGCACAGAAATTGTTGGTTACATAGTGTCATAAACTTGCAGAGAGATATTCCTTGCTCTGAAGGATTTTCAGCCCAAGAACATGTGTAGTGAGATCTATCCCAGCTATGCAGATTAAGAATTTTGATTCATTGAGTGGGTTTTCCCTCTGTTAGTACAGTTTTTAATGTGAAGAAATACCTGGTCTATTTGCTAGTGACAGCACACCCAAATACTCACTGGAAGAATGATCCAAATACTTCTGCTAAAGGTTTGATGGGTAATGGTTCTTCTTGCTACCAGTATCTGGAAGTACCAGCTTACTACCTGTAAAGTTCTTAATGTTTTTGTGTAAATTTTTATTTTCTTTCCATGGCTACTACTGAAGCGTTAACCTGTTTAAAGAGAATACAGTAGTTCTCTATTCCATTTATTGTACTCACTTGAGAAATTAATCCCTGTTCCTGGATAGTAACTTCCAGATTTACTTTGTTTTCCCTGATGTGTTGCAGTGCCAGCAGTGCTTGCATGGTGGTCTTTTTTTCTGCATAGAATCACAAAACGGTTTGGGCTGGAAGGGACCTCAAAGACCATCTAGTTCCACCTCCACTGCTGTGGGCAGGGACATTTTCACTTGGCCAGGCTGTCCAAAGCTCCATCCAGCCTGGCCTGAAACACTTCCAGGGATGGGGGAATGACCTCTTAGAAAAGCCTGTGCCAGGGTCTTACCACCCTCACAATAAAGAATTTCATCCTAAATGTCCATAAACTTTTAATTACCGATGGCTAAATATTTCGTTACACTTCGAGGAAGTCCTTGCCAGTATTTAAATGATGGTACTATTACCATTTGTAGTAGGCTTTGTGCTCTGTCTGGCTCTGTATTTAGAAGCATGTTGAATCAAACACATGCTCCTGTGGGGAAAAAGGCAGGAAAGGATTAACCGAAGCCTAAGGTTAACAAAGAAACCAAAGAGTAACTCTTCACCTACTGATGAAATTAAGATTCTCTGCTTCTGACCACACTTTTTATTCTTCTTACTTACTTTAATCATTGTCTGTTTCTGTTAGCTGTTCTTTGTTCCCTGCTCTTTCTGTTTATCTTATCTTCTACCAAAATCCCACCTTTTGGGAGAAAAAAAAAGTAGCCATCACAGAGCTTGTGTGCTGTTTGCTGCCAGTGCCTCTCTCAGTCGTCTGGATGTGCATTTTCCTCCTCCACAGATCTGTCTGGAGCGCTCGGTCTCTGTCCTCTCTCCCACTTACTGGGCGTTGCAGCAGTGCACCCCTTGGCTTCAAGCCTTCCCAGTGCATTCACTGGCAGCCCCTGGGCCTAGTGCCTTGTGCGGTGCCTCGCGTGGCCGTTGTGCTTTGGGCCCTACAGCGTTGCCCTGTGTCTCAGACCCACTCAGCCCACAGCACTGGGGTCTTTTCAGCCTCCGACATGCTGACCCTGTGGCAGGACCTCTGTGTTATCTTCAGGTGCTCCTTAAGAATTCTGCTGTAGTCGTAGGACTTGGAGGGCTAAATTGTACTCAGTGAGTGGTGACTTGGAGCACAGTGAGAGCTGCTTGTATGGAACGTGAGGAAATTGGACCTGAAAACAGGCAAGAAGGTGAAGAAGAGAAAGGAGGTATAAGACCAGTTGGGAACTTGAGTGTATTTGTTACTCTTTCTTTTTGAAGCATCTTTTCAGTTATTTTTCATGTTCTCTTACGGTCAACCTGACCTGTGGGAGCCATTGACTTAGTGTGTTCAGTCTCCAGGTCCCGTGAAAGCTTGGTGGGAGCAAGAAAGCTGGGAGCCCTGAAACTGGTGGGAGCTGTGAGGTCTTTGGGCTGTCATTAGATTGCAGCAGTGGGTGCTGCAGCAGACATCCCGAAGTAGTCAGAAGTGCAATGTTAGGTTGTAATCTTTAGATTACCCTTGCTTGTCTGTGTGTGATTTTACTGACCATCCACTGAAGAAACATTGTGGTCTTTCTGGCCTGAGCAAAGTTCAGACTCTTTGCTGTCTCCTGCATTGTGCCACTTACTACTTAATGGCAAGGTAAAAGGTACAAGAATAAGTCTTGTAAGTGTGGGACTTACATATATTCATGAATATGAATAATGGACTTACGAACATCCATAAGTCCAGTCTTATTCGTGGCCATAGTACAGGATAGAAAGGAAATGCTGTGTTCATGAATCAGTAGCAGAGGAGTGCTGCTGGATCAGATGAGAATGGGAATGATGGTGAGAAGTCTCTTAACTGCAGCTTGCTTCAAGATGGATTGTGGTGGCCCTTGCACAACCGCCTGCAGGGCTCCTTGCCTTTCCTGGCCTCCCTCAGATTGCTGCTGTGGGTGGACACCTAGTGACAGAGCAACTCATGCAGTTGTTAACCCTGAAAACAAGTGAACAGGGAGCAGGCACAGAGGGCTTTGAAGTTTTGGCTGGCTTCTTCCCACAGCCTTTAATCACAGGAATGGGTAAGAGCAGTGCAGTGAGGTCAGCGAGATGCTGCGGTTCTGAAGCACGGAGGACGCGTCTGTGTTCTGTTATGTAGGACAATTTGTGGTGCATGCTACTGCCTGACATGGGTGAAGAATTCCCAAATTCACTTCCAAAATGTTTGCTGCAGGTGGGGAGTCCATGTTAGTGTGTGTGTTTGAGGGGTATGATAAGGATGGCCATTTCTGGACTATGTGAGTGCCTGGAGTTCATGCTGATGCTTGGATAAGCCTATGTGTGCAAATACAGAGCTAAAGAGCCTTCATCAGTGGAAAGCTGTATGTCTCTGAGTCATCCAGATGTTTCTGTGGAGCAACGAGATTTCTGGAAAAGTTAGGACAAAGAAAGTTAAGAGGGAGGTGAAAAAATAGGGAGAAACTTTAATGAAAGCAAGTTGTGTCTTGGGCAGGAAAAAAAGGGTAAAAATTATTTTCTAATGAGGGTGGAAAAAAAAATCTCTGTGGAAGGATCTCTGAAGTGCACAGAAAGGTCATGGGTCATGCTGGAGCAGCTGATTGCTACCCAGGCTGAGTGAAGAATACCTTAGAAAGAAATATCTACTGGATTTAACTTTTATTTGCTTTTTACTTAACCTCGTTAAGTTTTATGATTTTAATTAAGAAATAACAATGGAGTGAGAAACCTGACTACATATGACTACTGTCCTGCACTTCTGAAGAGTTGCCTGTAAACCAGATAGTTCACCTGTAAGTTCTCAGAATGTTTATATTTTTGTCCTGGTTCTGGCCAGGCCAGCGCTGACCTCCCCCAGCAGCCAGCACAGGTGAGCTGAGTTGGCCTGAGCTGTTTCCACACCACCTGACATCAATCCAGCCCCTGTAAAAGGGCTGATGGGGCAGAGGTGTGGTTGATTTTTCAATTGGTGTGTTTTGTGTTGCTGTCTTGGTAATGTACTTGGAGGTTTGTGTCTCCGTTATTGATCCCCTTGCCTACAAGAAAGATGGGGAGAGGCTGTTCAGTAGGGCCTGTTGTGACAGGACAAGGGGTGATGGTTTTAAAACAGAGGGAGGGAGATTTAGATTGGATATTAGGAAAAAGTTCTTTCCTGTAAGAGTGGTGGAGCACTGGAACAGGTTGCCCAGGGAGGGGGTGGATGCCCCATCCCTGGAGACGTTCAAGGCCAGGGTGGATGAGGCCCTGAGCAACGTGATCTAGTTGGGGGTGTCCCTGCTTCGTGCAGGGGCGTTGGACTAGATGACCTCTGGGAGTCTCTTCCAACTCTAACCATTCTGTGATTCTATGATTCTAAGTATTGGGAGATCTTTTGTCAAGGGCCATGATGCCAACTCTTTTCAGGCTATGGAGCTTTGAGGTTTGGCATTCCAGGGGATATCCAACTGGAAAGCTTCACCTGGCTGGGTGATTGTTACTCCTCATCCAGAGCAAGGTGGGAACAGGTGCTAAACTATGTGTGCTTGTGGTTAGGGCCAGTTAATATGACTTGGGGAATTCTACAAAGTCTGCAATTGCTCACCCTTGTAATAATTGTGCCAGCTCCTGCAGTCAGGTAAAGCTGCTATAGTCTTGATTTCATGGGGTAAAAAGGAAGAAGGAATTTTCTAGTCCTCAGAGCTTAAGTGAAGGACTTGATGACAGCTTGTGCCCCAAAAGGCAAATAAAATCCATTGTGGGTTGTTTTTCAGATGGCTAGTTTCTGTGCCTTAATCATAATTTTGAGGGCCTGACTCATGGTTTATAAATGCTAGGGATTGCTATAGCAAAATTTGCATATCAACCTATAATTAGATGTGTGTTTTTTTTTAACTAAGGAAACTGCAACAGTGAAGGGAATAGGAGAAACAAAACTGATTCCTTTATAGGTCATATTATTAATTTAACATTTTCTCTTGGCACCCAGCAAGCATCTAGCACAAACAGACTTGCTGAGCCTTATGGACAAATGCTGAAAGTCTCCAGGGTTTAGTATGCCTGGTTGAATGAAGCAGTAAAATGCACATGAGATATTTATTCTTTTTATCCCACTCCAGTCATCGCCTTTAGATGTTTAAGCCTATCCAGAAGGGAAGGACAGAGTGTGGAACTTGAGCTAGCTGATCCAAAAATGGTAACAACAACAGAAAAGTAAACCTATCATTAGAGAAATCATGTGTTTTGATAGTTCTGTTTAGACAACAGAACAAGTGAAAACACTTATCTAGTGTAGTTCAGTAAATGCTAATGGGTCTAGCATGTGATAACATGTTTATTTTTGCCTTGGGTCTTTGCTGAGTGAACATAGTGCTCTTTCTCTCATTTTGTTTTAAAATCTGTTTTGTGCTTCACTTGTCAAACAGGCCATTGCTAGTGAAAGTCTTGTACTAAGAGGGTTGAGTTTGTTGTTCTTCCCCACCAAATCTGTGGAAAAATGTATTGACTGGCTGAGTAGTTTGACTGTCAGTTGGTTTTACAAGTTTATTACAAGTTCTGCTTGCTTTGCTGCTTCAGAACAGCAGGTCTGCATCTAGGAGTAAATCAAAATTACTTCTGCTGGCACGGGGCTGATGAAATGGTGGGGCAGAGTAATAATTCCTTAAAAACCTAGATGTATCTGAGTGTCAGCTACTCCAGTTTTTCTGTTTGTTCATTTCTACACAGGTGAGACCACAGGTATCCTTCAAGGGCTGGAGCAGTCCCAGAAACAAAATGGGAATTCTCTGCAGAAATTTAGCATCTCTCTGCAGAAATTTAGCATCTCTCTGCAGAGCAGGCAGTGCAGCTCCTCATTTGTTTACTCTAAATTATCATAGTTAACTAGAAGAATACCTTGATTGTTTGTTCTGATACCAACTTTGACAACTGTAGTAATTCAGAAGAAATCCCTCTCTGACTTGCTGCTGTGGTAGAGTAGGAGTGACACTGGTGAGAGGTCTGCTAGTGTAAAGTTGATGGAGGAGACATGCAGAACATTATTTTACAGCTCAGGGATTAGGTCTGCTTTCCTCATATATTTCACCTGTTAATGCCTAGTTAATGTCCATAGTAATCAAACAATGCATAGGAAGTAATTTTTCTTAACCCTTTGCTATTATAGCAGTCATTCTGTTTGAGAGAGCTGGTGAATACAGTTTAGACTCATTGTCTTTTCATAAATCTGAAGCCAGGAGGGTTGCAGAGGATATAAGCAAACACTCAGCAAGCTGTGAAGCTTCAGGCAGGTAGACAAAACCACATCTGCTGAGACCAAGCCCAGCTTTGACTCCCAAGGGTAAAGAATGGCCCCGCCGTTGAGTGCAGGCTCTCTGCTCCATGTGTAGTGTGCTCCCATTTGAAATCATGGATCAGCCTAGATGAGTGAGCTTAGTAAGTTCTTTCATAAATTTAACTTAGTTATTTGGTTTCAGATGGTGTCTTGTGTGGCTGAGTAGTCTGTCCCATGAGTCTCTTACTCCTTTCCATTTAAGACTGGTAACTTATTTTGCCTTGGAGAAATTTAAAAGAAGCCATTCATGAAATGGCCCTAGTCTTATAAGTATTTCTTAAACAGTTTGCTAAGTGCTAACAACAGATCAGCTTTCAGAAAATTTAATGAACAGTCAGGCTTTGTCATTTCATCATCACCTTTTGGTGTCTAAAGTAGATGAGCTGAATGTGTCAGGGAGGAAAATCTCCCAAAAAACACTGGTTTTGCACTAGGCATTCGGCACAAAAGCATGATTTTAAAGTATTTTTAAATTGAATTTCTGGCAATATTCCTATCTTAAGATGCCTGTTTGAAGGGATAAGTAGGTTGAATGATTTAATTAATCGATTTTTACTTTTATTCTCATACTAAGCAGATTTCTTGCATTAATTGCTTGCAGATTTGTTTAGAATTTTTGCTTGCTCTTTATAGCAACATCTTTTAAAAATAGATACTGTAAAAGGCCATGAAACCTAAGAAGGTTGATAGACAGTAAAAGTTCATTGGGTAGTCTGGACTCTTCCTTTCCCTGAAGAAGCTGGTATGTCTCCTCTCAGAAGAGCACTAACTAACATTTCTTGCTTTATCAAAGTCTTGATGACATGAATGTCTTGATAGCAGACCTGCCCATTCATCCATTTATTTCCAAGTGAAGCAGTTCATGAAGACTCTTCTCAGAGTTATTCTCTATAGCCAACATTTCTGTAAGATCCTCTCTGCTTTCCAGGGCATGGGTGTCTGTTGCTGGTTCAGCAGCTTTTTGCTGGAGGAATCCATCACTGCCTAATGCCATAATATCTGGAGTGTCCCAGTTTTGGAAAGGGAAATAAATTACAGATGTTTGGGTGCAGAGGTTCCCCTCAGGATTCTGACCTCCTTTCCTTCCTCAGGCCCTGGCACCCCTCCCTGCCTGGGGGCCAGGTGTTGGCTGTGGATGCTGTCCCTTGAGAGCTTACCCACAGGTGACATTGCAGGTGTGGCAGCTCAAGAATAACTTGTGCTCCGGTGTTTTTGAAATGGATTACCTTAATACTTTGGATCGACTCCAAAACTACCTCAGTTGTCACCAGCATCTCTTCCTGCTTCAAAGGGTAAGTAGTTCTATAAATAGCAGTGCTAATTAGGCTCTGTTTGTGTCCCAGTTGCCTCGACTCCTCTTGTCCCCTGTGACGGGACTGTGGAGTGAGAGGCAGCGGGCGCTGCCGTCAGAGCCGTGCACCCTGTCTGGGTGCAACCAGCTGCTCAGTTGGCACCCATGGCTCTGCCAGCATGTGAATTGTAAATTTGGGTCTCCCACCCAAGTTTTCACAAAACCTATGGGATCTTAATCTTTCCCTCTTCAAATGTTGCTAAAGTTAACAGACAAATTCAGAAGCCTCTGAGGCAGACAGGACAGTTATGTCAGCCAGGGCCCTTGCTGTTTAAGCTTTGTTTGCCATTCCTATTAAAAAATTACCCTTTTTCTCCCAGGTGCCAGAGCCCTGCCTTCTGGGCTTTGTTTGCCTTTCTGGGCCAGCCTGGCCCAGCACTTGCTCTGCAGGGAACAGCCTCCTCTTTGTGACTAAGGGCAGACAGCTTCCTGTGGCTGCCAGGCCTCTGTCCCACTCCCAGGACGCCTCCCCTCCCTGCTGGGAGCCCAGTTCGGTCCAAAACATAGCCAACCATCAAGCTGTGAGCAGCAAAATTCCCATAGTCTCAAGGACAGGAGAGTGCTCTTTCCTGTCAGCAACAAACCCCCTGTAATATTCCATCTCCCCATCCCACGTTAGTCTTGTTGCTGGCTGTTCTCTGGGACAGGATGTCTTCATATAGTCTTATTCCTACTTAAACCCTGAGTTTTCTGATGGGAATTGTGTGGGAGCCCTTTTGTCGGATTAGAAGAGGGATTGTGGAGTGGGGTACTCCAGAAGGAAAGAAAATACATGTGCCTGGGGGGCAGGGTGTGAGGGGATGATAGTAAGGTGCAGAGATGGAAGGCCCTTGGGAGCTCGAAAGGGAGGTGGAAGATTGAGAGGTTTCAGCACAGTAGAGGTATATAGTTTGTAGTCACAGGGGTGCTGAAAAAGAAACTTTAAAAGCAGGGAATCAAGTATCTAAACATTTATCTGAAGCAGTGTAACAGGCTGTATAGAAAATTGGAGAACAAATATGTGGATATATCAGAAGGGCTATCAATTAAGGAGGAAATACTTGGTGAAGGAGACAATTTAAGAACAGCTCAGTCAAGATGACCCGAGGAGGAAACAATTGATTAAAACAATGTGGATTAAATTATAATCTGAGTTGAGATCACGTATCGGATGGAAGTACATCACTTGAGTAAATTGAGGGTCCGGTTTCAGTGGCCTATGTGAGGTATAAGAGAGGCTGTGAAGCTGTAACGGGAGAGGGCATTTTCATGCCACAAGGTAGGAGGAATGGGAATAATTTTGCTCAAAAGATGACTGTTAGAAGTGGTGAGATTTGGAAGTAGAGTGATGAAGTATGTGGAATACAGCCCACTCACTGCAGCTATCTCTGGTACCTGTCCTACTTAAAGAGCTGTGGTAGGGAAAATGTCCATATGGTTAGCAATAAGACAGGAAGACAACATTTGTTGCTCTGTTTTTCTTTTTTTTTTTTCATTCTGTGATTGCATGTTGCCAAGTAGACATTCTGCAGACTTGGCATCCAGTGAACTTTATATTTTGCTGAGGCTTAAACTGCCCTCTGGTTCACCAGCAGATCACACTTGGGATCATGTACTACAATGGGCAGTGCTTTGATTTCTTATATCTGAAACTAAGGTTGCTTACTACAGCTTTGGGGTGAGACTTAAAAACAAAGGCACTCTTTGTTTTCTCTTATTGCCACCAATGTTTCTGCTGAGATGGCATCTCACTGTTTGTTGTGGTAGGGTTGTACACATGGTTTGGCATGAAATCGATGTGTGAATAATGTATATTTAGAAACAAGGACCTAAAACTGCACTGTGCTAAGGATATTTATCTACTCTGGGATCCCTCACCATTCACACTTGACTAATTTTGGTTCCAAACTGTGGAATAGGTCTGGGAAGGTGAGGGATTTGTGGGGACAGATATGGAGCTTCCAGGCTTATGGCTGTCAAATGTCAACACCTTCTGCAGATTGATGTCAGTGGGCAGGAGATGAAGTGGTAAGTGGTGAAACTGTTCTCTTTCAGGTGTTCTCTCTCTTGTTCAGCAACGTTTTCACCATCTAGCTTCTGCCCCAAATATACCTGCTTTTCAGTAGCTGTGAAAAATATACCCTTTGGGAATCTGCAGGGCAGAAATGTGAGAAGTGTGCAGCATAAATCAGTTGATAATGGACTTTTATTACAGTGCATAAGAACACAGAAATGTCTTTAGTAGGACAGATTACAAGATCGGGTCCATTTAGTTTGCTTTCCTACCTCTGGCAAGGACTGGCACCAAATGTTGTGGAGAAAGTCGTGCAATACATAGGGATATGTAGTATAATTTCCAAAATAAATCAATGCCTCAGATTGTATGAGGCTTACCCTTCAGTAACTTAGTTTAATGCCTCATTGAAAATTACTGTTGTTAATTATAACAACCTTTCATATTCTTGGTGCATACATGAACAATCAATCCCTTCTTAACCTTCATTATACTTAATTTAGGAAACACAGGTATACTAAGAATGATTAATTCTTAAATATATGTCTTATTCTTAGATTGCTGTTTAAATGCTTTGAAAATATATTTCTTCTTTGGCAGGTACACTCTTTTTGTACTAGTTTGCTTATTTATCTAGTTTATTTTTAGATTGTAACATTGTATCAGAAAACAAAATGTCATCATGCTGTTCAAAACTAAATAGCCCCTCTTCAGCCCTGTAGTAAACATTTTAATTACTGTGGAAGGTGAATTATTGCTCTATAAAATCGTTCAGTTATTACTTCTGAAATATTGATTCTTTCTAAATAATTGACTGCTTGAATTTTGTAAGATGAGCAGCATAGACCAACTGAAGAACATTCCCGTGGTAGATATAGCTCTCTAACTTGTTGCTTATCCTTGAGCTGCAAGGTGAATTTTCAAGACAAGTTTGATACCTAAAAAGCTGGTAATTAGACTGCCCAGTTGCTGGATGCTCTCAAACACTGTGTGAATTTTCACCACATAGTTTCAGGCCTGGGAGCTCTGGTAGTGATAGGAGGCTCAGTCAAAGGCATTTCTAGAAGGCAGGCGTTGGGTTAGCTTGTGTGCAGTACACATCCTGTGGGTGTGTATGTGGAAGTCTTCACTGGTGGAGCAGACAGATCTTTATCTGCCTGACAGGACTCATATCTCATGTTCCCTCAGTATCAGGAAGAACCACAAACCCAGCAACAGTACTGGATCCTGTTGTGACATCAGTCCAGTGCTTCCCCAGGAAGCTTGGGAGGAAGGGGTCAGAAAGAGGTGAGACACTGGCTTTTCACCAGGGACTGCCTCTGCTCTGGGACCCTTGTTTTTAACATGTGGTTTCCGTTGTACTCATAAATGATTATGGGCAACCTGCAGCTCAAACTGATGAATTCAAAATGAATCAGAAAATTACAGATAAAGGACCTGGAGCATCAACCCTGTGAGGAAAAGGCTGTTCAGCCTTGAGAAGAGAAGACTGAGAGGGGATCTGATAAATGCTTATAAATATCTGAAGAGTGAGAGACAAAGGGAGATGCCCAACCTCTTTTCTGTGGCCTGTGGGGACAGGACAAGGGGAAAAGGTCACAAGTTGGACCACAGGAAGTTCTGCACTGATATGTGAAAGAACTTCTTCACAGTGAGGGTGGTGGAGCAGTGGAACAGGCTGCCCAGGGAGGGTTGTGGAGTCTCCTTCTCTGGAGAGACCCATCTCTCATGACCCATCTGGGTGCTTACCTGTGTGACCTAAGGCACCTGGGTTTGGACTCGATGATCTCTGGAGGTACCTTCCAACTCCTATGATTCTGTGAGCCTGCCACTCTCCTTCCTCACTCTGCTTGGGATCTTGAATGCTACTTGTTCACTGGCCAGACTTTCGTTGATCACGTTCCTAACCAGTGCTTCTTGCTAGTGAGTGAGTGGTAGATCCAGCTGTAAGTTGACTCATCAATACCTGTATCAAAAATTATCCCTGATACACTCCAGAAGTCTCCCAGGTTGCTTGCATTGTTCTGTGTTGCCCTTCCTGTGAATGTCAGGGAGATGTTAAGTCTCCTAGTGGACCCAGAATTTGTGATCCAGAGACTTCCTTGAGTTGTTCAGAGCTTTCTGTTACCAGCGCTATGCCTCGCTCTTACTAAACTGGCAGCATGGATGTCTGGGTAAAAGAAAACTTGAGTTTTTGATCTGTTTGTAGCAGAGCTGGGGATGTACCCAAGACAACCTGCAGCTGGGAGTGAGATAAGAGTATGAGAGGCAGAAGGTGGATGGGAAACAAGAGGATGGTTCCTCCCTTGGGCAGAAGAGGGCTACTTGACAGTAGCTGAGGGATGTCTCTGCTGTCTTGAAATAGTTTGTTCCCTGTGATGATTGCTTAGTGTGATATGAAGGTAGAAGGTCTGAGCAGATGTGCTACATTTCAGCTTTCTGAAGTTCTGTATGGAGAAGGGCTGTGGTGGTTGGAGCTCTGGCTGGGCAGAGTTTGTGTAATTCTTTAGGAGCTCCTCTTTCCCTTTTCCTGTTCAGGGGGATTGCTTGGACATAGAATCATATAATCATAGAATGATTAGAGTTGGAAGGGACTCCCAGAGGTCATCTAGTCCAACCCCCCTGCAAGAAGCAAGGACACCCCCAGCCAGATCAGGTTGCTCAGGGCCTCATCCAACCTGGCCTTGAATGTCTCCAGGGATGGGGCATCCACCACCTCCCTGGGCAACCTGTTCCAGTGCTCCACCACTCTCACAGTAAAGAACTTTTTTCTAATATCTAATCTAAATCTCCCTCCCTCTATTTTGAAACCATCACCCCTTGCCCTGTCACAACAGGCCCTACTGAACAGCCTCTCCCCATCTTTCTTGTAGGCCCCCTTGAGGTACTGCTAGACCGCTATAAGGTCTCCCTGAGAGACTCTGTGTGGCTGTGAGTTTTATGTCTTTCTTTTAACTGCTGCTTTACAAATTCCCCTCTCAGCTCCTTTCAGAACCTTTTCCAGTGGTTTTTATTATTTAGATTTCTTTGGATTATGGGTAGTCTAGAAAACTAGAGCATGGCAGCTAATTAAATGTAGGATTTCAACAGTCCTTCAAGCAAAATAGTTTCCTGTGTTATGTGTGGCTGTATATGTCAAACACTTCAGGTTATGCTTTTATTTGGAGTTTCATAGTGTTGCACTATATATAATCCTTACAGACATTACAAGGTAGCATGTTTTGCTTTGCTGTAGTATGCCAGGCAGCTATCAAAACCCACCAGCTCACTGATTTACTGCCTCACCTCCGAATCATGTAGCTGGGGTATTAGGAATAAAGAAGTCTAAGAATGGAGAACTCTCAACTGGTGGAGTAGGAAGAGGAGGTAAAGTAAAAACCTGTACTTGTATTCCAACAGGAACATTTCCCATAGCAGTGGGGAGACTGTTTTGCAGCAGTGGAACCCTAGGGTTTCCCAAGACCGCCCGCTCGCCGTGCCTGCCTGTGCAGAGGAGCTGTGGGTGTATAGCTGGGGGCAGGTCCAGCAGATGGCACAGGCAGGAGAGGTAGATGGAAAGTAAACATCTTGGCATGTTAGGTAGGAGTCATAGCATGTGGCAATCTCTGCAGTTTGACAGGCTTTTGGGAATTCTTCTCTCATGTTTAGTGTTAGCTTGTTAAAGGCCACCAGATTAGACTGGGGAGGGGGAGAAGTTGGACACCTTTGCGCTTTTTTTGCCAGGAAAAAGCTTGGCGTGAGAATCCTGAAAAAAAACTTGGTACATTAGTCATGTTTATCCCCAGGGAAGCTGTTTGATTGCTCTGGGTAAGGGGGTTTGTGCATTCCTGGCTTGCTCCTAGCAGCACAGAGCATGGCTTAGCAAGCTAGTTCGATTAGGATAGACTTGAACATGATTCCGGTCTCCTCCTCATCTCTTCTTTTTCACTGCTAAGCAACTGCCTGGTTTCTACTTCTGCTAATTCCATGCTTGTTTAAGCACCTTCCCAAGCCCCCAAAAGCAAACCCAAACTGCTAAACATTGGATGTGCTGTGAAACTCATTGTTTGCAGTGAGTGCTGCCAAATATCACTTGTTTAATGGTAATGGCAAAGTGTGCAGTGGGTTGGAAGCCAGTGTTGTAAATATGTGATGACCTTGATGGCTGAAGCTGTTTGGATTATGCTAAGGAATGCTTCAGGGCCCTGGCAAGATGTGGAGATGTGCCTGTGAACTTGTGGGAGCTTTGGGAATGTGACTTTTAGAAAATCTGCTTTCAGTGCCGTGTGAATATTTGTCCTGAGAGGCCAAGTTTATGTTTCCTGATTACACTGGCAAATTCTTTCTAGCTGGTTGGGAGATGTGATCAGAGGAATTCTGCCAGCACCTCTCCTATTCCAGTCAGGAGCAGCTCAGATGTTCAGCCTCTGCATGTCCTTTGAAAGCAGCAGTTGACTAATAGTTGACATGTTAGGAGGAAACGTGGAGCCCTTAGGTCTCAGCCATTTATTTCTGACCCAGGAAATTCCCAATGTTTTATGCAGCTTGGAATCAAAGCTTGTAGTTGTGGTGGTGAACATTGAATTGGCGCTGTGACTCCAGCAAAGGGGACTAGGCTCAGGTTAGGCTGCTGTGAAGGAGCAGCATGACTCGGGATTGAGATGATGTGGGCAGAAAGTGGGAAAGTATCTTTTGGACTCTTTTATACCTCCTGTCACATAGTAGCTAGTTCACTTTGGAGTAGTGAGCATTGGTGAGAGTGGAGGTCTCAGCACAGTTTTTGTAGTTGCAAGAGACATTGCATAATGCTACGGAGTTCCTGACAACTCTGTTGAGAGGAAATGGCAAAAAGTTTTCTTCTACATGAGTATTCTTTCTAATGAGGGGCTAGAGAGTGAGGTATATGAGTGTTTTGGGGTTGTGTGGCAAGATTTTTGTGGTGGTGGGACTACAGGGAGGACTTCTGTGAGAAGCTGCTAGAAGCTATTTCTGTGTCCAGCAGAGCCAGTGCCAGCTGGCTGCAAGATGGATGAGCTGCTGGACAAGGCCAAGCCAGTAGGCAACATTGATAGTGCCTCTGGCTGCTAGTATACTTAAGAATTGGGGGTGGGGGAAGAAGAGCAGCAGCTTTTGCAGCCACAGAGAGCAGTGAGAAGATGTGAGAAACTGCAGACCCCAAGGTCAGTGAAGAATGAAAGGAGATGCTCAAGGTGCCAGAGCAGATATTCCCATGTAGCCAGTAGAGAAGACCATGGTGAGGCAGGCTGACCTGCTGTAGCCCATGGAGGATGATGGTGGAGCAGCCCATGGAGGACTGAGGACCCCATGCCAGATTAATTTGAGGCTGTGACCCCATAGGAAGCCCCTACTGGAGCAAGCTACGGGCTGAACCTGTGGCCCCATGGAGAGAGGAACCCAGACTGGAGTAGGTTTGCTGACAGGACTTGTGACCTCATGGGGGAGCCATGCTGGAGCAGATTGGGCCTGAAGGTCTGCACCCTGGGGAAGGGAACTGTGATGGAGCAGCTTGTGGACCCCATAGGAAGGACTCATATTGGAGAAGTTCCTGGAGGACTGTCTCCTGTGGGAGGGACACCACGCTGGAGCAGGGGAAGAGCATCTGGAATCTTCCCCCTGAGGAGGAAGGAGTAGCATGGACAACTCATGATGAACTGACCACAGCCCCCATTCCCTATCTACCTGTGCTGCTCAAGGGAAGGAGGTAGGGAAATCAGGAGTGAAATTGAGCCCAGGAAGGGAGGGGTGGTAGGAGGTGTGTTAAGATTTGGTTTTGTTTCTCGTTGCTCTACTCTGTTTTACTTGGTAATAAATTTGATTAATTTCTTTGAAGTTGAGTCTTTTTCCTGTGTTGGTATTCGGTGAGAGATCTCTGCCCTTATTGCAACCTAGGAGCCTCTTGTTACATTTTCTCTCTTGCTACATTTCCCCCCGCTGACCAGGGAGGTTGGACTAGATGATCTTTCCAGGTCCCTTCCAACTCCTGACATTCTGTGAACCTCTCTGAACCTCTCCCCTGTTAATCTGAGAAGGGGAGTGATAGAGCAGCTTTGGGGGGCATCAGGTGGCCAGGCAGGGTCAACCCAACACAGTCAGCTTTTTATTACTGAGATGTGTTTATAAAGAAAAAAAAATCACTTTCCTGTGATTGTGTTCCTGTTGTCTAGGTCAGAGCATAAGCAGTGGGTGTAATGATGTACAGTCATCTGTGTATGTAGCAGATTGAGGTGCCTCATGCACACTTTAGCTATCTCAAAGTTACATTTCTGTTAATACTTCTAATACAGATTCCTCCAGCTATAAGTAACAAAAAGGCATAGGTAATAGCAGATACTGACAGCTCCTTTCTTCCTTAGATACATGTGTTGGGGTAGGGTAAGTGTCCTAATGTTGGCTGTGGAAAGTCTGTATGTCCAAGACAAAACAGGTGCCCAGGTGTGGGTTTCAGTGCCATGAGTGTTTTAGGAAGATCACTGAGACCTGAAGCATGCTGATAGATTGCTACATGCATGCAGAATGGGGCTTCAGTGCATTGGCCACAATAACCCAAGACAGTGCTACAGGCTGGGGGCAGGGTGGCTGGAGAGCTGCCCAGCAGAGAGGGACCTGGGGGTGTTGATTGACCCCTGGCTGAACATGAGCCGGCAGTGTGCCTGGAGGGCCAAGGAGGCCAATGGCATCCTGGTCTGTATCAGGAACAATGTGACCAGCAGGATCAGGAAGGTGATCCTACCCCTGGCGAGGCTGCACCTCTGGTACTGTGAGCAGTTTTGGGTGCCACAGTATAGGAAAGACATGGAGGTGGTGGAGAGGGCTCAGAGAAGGGCAACTAGGCTGATGAGGGGTCTGGAGAACAGATCTCAGGAGAGGCTGAGGGAGCTGACGCTGTTCAGCCTGGAGAAGAGCAGTCTGAGTAGAGACCATACCACTCTCTACAGCGACCTGAAAGGTTGTAGTGAGGCAGGGGTTGGCCTCTTCTCCCTAGTGACTATCAATAGGACAAGAAGAAATGCTCTCAAGTTGCATCAGGGAGGTTCAGGTTGGATATTAGGATAAAACCTCATCATGAAAAGAGTGTTGAAGCATTGGAACAGGCTGCACAGGGAGGTGGTGGAGTCAATATCCCTGGGGGGTTAAAGAACAGGTAGATGTAGCACTCTAGGACATGGTTTAGTTGATGTGGTGGTATTTGCCTGATGGTTGGACTTGATCCTGAAGGTCTTTTCCAACCTCGATAATTCTGTGATTCTGTAATTCAGCCACTAAGTGGAAGTAGGAGAGTTGCAAAAAGAAATCTTGTGATCCAGCAATAGACTTAGTATTTGCTTCAGCTTTTGCTTTATGTTAGTAGAGTCCCAGTTCAGCATGCTAAAGCAAATTCTAGTCATCAGTAAACTTGATTTTTTATTTATTTATTTTCCCCCCTGAACCTACAGGAGAGTAATCTGTAAAGATGCAGAAGGAACCTTTCCTCTTGCTACTGAGACAAGTGTATGGAAAGATAAGTGAAAGCATCTCAGCTGACCTTCCCTGTAAGAACAGACTCATTCCAAATAAGAGATCCTTTCAATAATCCTGTAAAACAGGCCACAGCCAGGACTCGCGTGTGATGGAGATAAAGATGAGTACGAGATGATTGCCTCTTAACTTTCTTCTGTGGCTTCACCAGAGGAAAAGCTACTTAAAAGAATCGGAATCAGAGCTTCTAATGAAAAGATGTTCCCAGTTGGATGTGCCTTTCCTTTTTCTTTTTTAATCCACTCAGTGTAGCAAAGTATTTGCATCAGTGAAGCTCCTTTTATAGCACCTAGTACTCGGGCAAGACTTAAAACACATTAGCAAAACTGCTTCAAGAGTGAAGCATGTAACCACAAAGAGTGGAAACGCAGGTTCAAGAGATGCTTCAGGTAAATGGCTCTGTTTTAATCTGTGGTAGTTTTACTGTTCCTTTTCATGTCTGAGAAGCCATCTGTCAACACACAGGAGGATTGATGAACTCAGTTCAGAAGTGTCTCTGGTTTTTGGCCAAGCTGATCATCAGCTGTGTTCAGAAGTGATGTTGATGGTTGCAGCAACGCGGGCTGGAAGCGAAGTCCAGTGTCAGTGTTTGGCAGTGCATTAAATCATGGCTTTCATCCAAAAATTGGACTATTATTACAGCTTAACTGGTGTATAATTCTGGGCATATAGGGGGAACAAAGGACAAGTGGTTTAGTCAATATCCTTTTCAAGAAAGCTGAAACAGGGTATTATGTGGTGTTTACTGTATTCCCTCCCCCGTTTTTTGTTTCCTTTTCTCCAAGTCAGTAGGAAATGTGATATATATGACTGGAATCTGTCATAATACACACACTTTATGAAATCTGTTTTACCCCAGTTAGAATGGTAAAAGTCTTCTAGGTAGTTAGTTCATTGAAGTTCCATGAAAAATAGTGTCTGAATAGGAGAGAGACCAAAACCGAGGTTTCCTATTTGGTTTTACTGCCTCGTTTGTGGATCAGCTCATCCTGCTAGCTGACAGGGCATTGGAGGGATGCTTCCCAGCCAGGCAGAACTGGCTCTCTTCCCTAAATAACTGGTAGTTAAGAGATGTGGGAAGCTGTTTCTGGAAAGTAAGAGCAACATTCTTCTCTTCAAAACAGGACTTCCTTAAATTGTGGATCTACTCATACGTCTTTGATGGGCTACAAGCTTGTTGTTGTGCATGCAGCTTTGTCTGCCTCTGAAAAGAGCCTGTGCGATTCTTCTATGTTTTTCTTGTCTCTTTTACAGGTATAGCCATTGGCTGTCTGATTACTTACAGGTTTTGTATCAAAAAGCACTCTTGGCTCTCCCCTTTGTGTGGTTTCAGGTCTTGGACACTTCAAGATGTTCAAATCTGTGTAATGGAGGAAAAAATAGTTATTTTTCTGACCAGTTCACCTTCTATGGAGGGGAATGACTTCAGCTGATCAAATTAGTGAAAAGCTTCCTATGGACTCCCTTGGATTGGAGTGCAGGGGCTCCCAGAGGAGTGTTGTATAATACTTACGGGGCTTTTATCTGCGTTGCAGAAGTAGATGGAGAAGTTGCTCTAGTGTGATAATTGACTGCTTAGATCTAGGTGGTGGGTATCACTCTAGGTATTACAAGCTCAAATGTAAGATTAGAACTGCTCAATTTTAGTGAGTCTCCTTCTCCTGGAATAATACAGCCATCCTGTGCCCTTGTTGAAGCCGAATATTGCTTTGTGCTCGTAGTGGCACAAAGCAAGCTGCAGTTGTGCTGAAGGGAATGAGGGAAGCGGTAAGAACTTGTTTCACCTCCCTGCAGCACCTTCACGTACTGTAATTTTGTTTCAGCTGATGGCTCTGCTATTTTGCAAGACAGCAATTCATTGTTTTCACCTCATCTCTGTGAAAGCTGCTCTCTTCCTGCCAGGTTTATGAGAGAAAAAAAGAGTTGAGTGTGAAGCAGTTAGTCTGTTTCCCCCTGCCCTGTTCACCTTTACCTCTGAATTCTCTCTGACAAAACTACTAGTTTGCATAGTTGTGCCTTTTCATCTTTCTGACAGCCCACTATGAGGGCTGTATGAGCTGAACTTGAAGACTATCAGATGAGGCTGCTGGCAAATAGCATCCTCTGTGAGATGCTGTTTATGGAAAGACCTACAGTTACTCCATCACAGCTCCTTTTAATCACAGAAGCCTTGAATAGGTTTTCTAGGGTCTCGAGCAGCAGGTCTGGCTCCGTGGATTGGAATTAAACTGCCAGACGTAAATGTGTCTAAGATAGTTGGTCTGTTCATTGGGGAGGAAATAGGTGTGAAGAAGCCTTGGTGTGATTTGTGTAGAGGTGTTTTATTAACAGTATCTGAAATGTAAGGAGATGAACCTTGTGTTTATCCTGGGATGGGCCCTCACCGTTGCCATATTTAGGGGCTGGTGGTGGTGCCATTAAAAAATCAGAAGAGCACTCTGGTGCAGTGCCAGTGAATTGCAGCATCATGTGAGGTCATTTCCCTTGAGCTGCTGGCTGCTGCCCAGAAACCATCAGCTCACGCTCAAATCCATCGCTTCTCGAGGGAACGCGGCTGTTTGTCGCAGTCCCTAGGTGAGATGACAAGTCACCTCTGCCGCCTCTTCTAGATGTGGTTGAGGTTTCATTGGGAACAGTACAGAGAACTTGGAGACATCCTGCAGTCCAGTAGGTTTTACTGCATGAGAATTAAAGCAGCACTAGAGTGCTGGTTTGGCTATTGCAAGTCACCACTTGTGATTGCTTTGTGTATAGCTCTTTATACATCTGGCATGAGTCTTAGAAAAACATAATCTGACCAAATTCTAGGATTCATACTCCATAATTCATAGATTATAATTTGTGCTTCAAAGTTTATAAACTGGCTTTGTGCACAGCAGTTTAGAGTAAGCTTGTGTGGAAAAAAAGGTTCTGTGTTTCAGTAGCTTTCCAGATGAAATCTGCTCAGTTTGTAAGCTAAAGAATCACCGGGGGAAAGGTAAACGTAAAGCTTGTCAGATATTCAGGTAATACTCACGGAGAAATGCCTTGGTTTCTTCTAAGTCATGACCCTTGTTCAATGGCAAAGATAGTCCCTGGCAAATTTTGGCCTCACCTGTGCTTCTGCAGTCTAAATGTTGCACAGTTCAGTCCTCTTTTGCACTTGCATTATTAATGATGGTATGGAATATATTGATGTGATGCTAGTAAAAGAATCACGTCTGTTTTTCAGTGGTAGAAAAGTATGTCCTTTTAATTACTTGAAATTCAGGGGTTTGATCAGAGAGAGAATACACAATCAGTGGAAGTAACTGCATATCTCTATCATGCTATCTGAAGATTTGTGTTTAAATTCAAAAGGGAATCTGATATAGATTAAATAATTTGAAGATTCAGAGACTGAGCTGAGCCACAGTTCAATTTTGAAAGTTCAAATTTGAATCCGGTTTGGGGAATTATGAGGTAATAGTGTCACCAGTGCTACAGATAAAAGACTTGTTATGCTTGAAATTTTAAAGCACTAAGTCTATCTTTCTTTCTTTGGAAGAGGAAAAAAGCCAACATTTTTCATTTCTGAACATTTCTGGGGAGGAAAAAAAAAAAAGACATGTACATGACAAAAAAACCCCAACCAGGGAGCTGAACAAAATCAGTGACAGATTAGGATGATATGTTGTGATGGCCAACAGCTCGGATTTTGCCTACCACATGGCAGCAAGGTTTGTTTGTTTGTACCAGGCCAGGGTAACAGGAACAGAGTAGCCCAACACAGGAGAGAAAAATACAGTTTTATATTCCTTCTTGCAGCCTAACTGCAAAACAACTGCTAACTATACCATGTGGGTGGCACCAAATGTTTTGTTCAGTGATCTTAAAATAAATGGTGAAACCCAAAGATAAAACACTCTCAGCTTAAATAAAATACTTTGTTTCCCTTTGGGAACACCTCAAAAAGACCTGGAATAAAGTTCTAAAGGAAAAGATACTGAGGTTGCAGGAGGGATGGAAGTGCTTGATTTTATAATTCCTCCCCAAACTATGGCTGGATCAATGGGCAGAGGTCAACCTTATGGGGTTCAACAAGGTTAAGTGCTGGGTCCTGCACTTTGGTCACAATAACCTGGGGCAGCACCACAGGTTTGGGGCAGAGTGTCTGGAGAGCTCCCTGGAGGAGAGACCTGGAGGGTGTTAGTTGACATGTAGCTGAACATGAGCTGTCAGTGTGCCCAGGTGGCCAAGAAGGCCAACGGCATCCTGGCCTGTGTCAGGAACAGCATGACCAGCAGTAGGGAAGTGACTGTCCCATTGCACTCAGTGAGGTGATGCCGCACCTCAAGTACTGTTGTGCAGTTTTGGGCCCCTCACTACAAGAGGATATTGAGATGCTGGAATGCGTCCAGAGAAGGGTGATGAAGCTCGTGAAGGGACTGCAGCAAAGGTCCTACGAGGAGCAGCTGAGGGAGCTGGGGCTTTTCAGTCTGGAGAAAAGGAGGCTGAGGGGAGACCTTATCGCTCTCTACAAGTACCTGCAAGGAGGGTGCAGAGAGGTGGGGGTCGGTTTCTTCTCTGAGCTAACAAGCAATAGGATGAGGGGAAATGGTTATAAACTGGACCAGGGGAGATTTTGTTTGGATGTCAGGAAGAATGTCTTTACTGAGAGGGTAGTCAAGCATTGGAACAGGCTGCCCAGGGAAGTGGTGGAGTCACCGTCTCCGGAGATATTATAAAAAGCATGTAGATGTTGTGCTTGAGGACGTGGTCTAGAGGTGGACTAGGCAGGGTTAGGCTGTGGCTGGACTTGATCTTGAAGGACTCTTCCAACCCAAGTGATTCTATGATTCCATGAGTGTAACAATTTATTCCAAATTATGCAATGGTTTATAGTTAAAATGTCTTACTTTAGAAAGTCACATACAGTTTTACTGCTAAGCTAGCTAATGAAGGTGGTTTCCATGAACTGTCCTTATTCTGAGAAGTATATGTGGGCTCTGCAACCTCTTTAGTTTTCTGCAGCTTCTAGAGTCAGGTCGTTCAGCACATGATTTGCCTCTGCCTGGGACCTTTTTATTGTCCTGATATCTTTCCTCTCTTGAGGAAGATAAGGGAAAGTATTACATGACCCTCATAAAGTCCAGACACCAAGCATTGCTGCAAGGGGCATTGAAACAGGCTGGAAGTTTCATATCAAGAAAAAAAAAGTGAGGAGAAAAACTCTCATGACTTGACTCTTCATAAAATCATTCATAAAAAAGACAGGAAGTAGATCAGCTTATCTATTATCTTCTACAGTGTCCAGTCTTTTTCATAATTCTTTTTCAGTGTGCTTAGATGTATTCTTCAAGCTTATGTAATTGGGAGATTTTCAGAAATGAACCTGTGCAGGCTGATATATTCTTGACTTAAGATTTTTGCCTAAATGAATGTTAAATTTTACTTAGAGCTGAAGCTAGTACTGTTTTCATCAAACAAAAAAACAACCCCAATTTGAGATGCTTTTGTGAATATCCACATCATTTGCATTGGCTGTTCTCCTGTTCTTCTGATACTTGCCCATGGTGTTCTTAGGAGGCAATTTTAAGATCCTGTTCCTGTATGGTTTTGCTGAGGCTAGTTTTAAATTTCATCTCAGGTGGGGTGGAGTTTGCTGTAGAGAAGAGTGGTGCCAAAATACTTGACAAGGCTGAAGTAGGTTCTGATATCAATGAGAGAGACCATGTGGCTCTGTGTTGTGTGACTTGGAGTTCATTCAGCATGTCCCTTAGCATCTGGTGGGAGCAGAAAGGTGACAGTCTCTGTCCCTAGTAAAGTCATAGTAGTTACTTGTGTTGTACCCACAGTGCTGGTACAGAGGTAGTTGGGTGTTTGAACCAAGAGTTAGATGCGTGTGATGTCTGCCCCGATCGGAAAGGACATTACAGTACACTCTGAGTTTTGCTGTCTTCTGCATGGACTGAGATGCGGCCTAGCACGCCTTGAACTTCTTGAATAGTAAGGTTCTTTAAACACCTTAAAGCCTCAGTGAGTTCCTCGAGCAAACCTCCAGTTACAAGTATTGTGTTGAACTCTTTCCCAAAGAGAAATTCAGTGTGCGTGACCCAAACCCAACTAAAGATGTTTTCACAGAATATTCAGAAGCCAAGTGCCAACTGCCATTACAGTCTGATGTGACCACACTAATTGTAATTGAATCAGTGATTTTACTGTTATTGAACGGCATCTGTAGAGCCATAAACTTCTCAGGCTGACAACTTGGAGCAAGAAATGGCCACAAGTGTAGCCATTATGTTGCTTTGTGGAAGGACTCTCATGCAGCTGTAAGCATTAGCTACTATCTACTGCTGGAGGCTGGATGTGGGTCTAGATGTTCTTGAATGGTGGTGGTCACAGATGGATGAATTCATAATGTGTCCACATGTGAAATTGCTCAAGATTAATTTTAGATCCTCTGCATTTCTTTTAATCAGTGATCTACAAGACAACATTAAAATATTATTGATAAATTCTTCCGCTGCGAGAAGTGGTGGGGCAGCAACTGATCCAGGGGAATAGGCCCAAGAGACAAAGCAGCCTGGGCTTCCTGCTAAGCTTCCTATTTTTCAGTAGAGCCATATGTGAAACCTCACATTTAACAAACCAGAGTCCAGGTTGCAATTACAGATGGATATCCTCATCCCAGGAAGCACTGGCAGCAAAAAGAGTGCTAAATAGTTAAACAGATAAATGTGCTACGGCCTTGGATGTGTGAGCTTTGTGGGACACATGGGTAATGAGAAAGGTCATTTTGTCCCTGTAGTTGGCAGGGGATGACTACTCTAGAAATATTATTACCATGCTTGGAATATTTAGAGATAGATTTTGAAAAAGAGAGAATAGTCACAGGAATGATGGAAGGACTAAAAAAACACTTCTGTTTAATAAAGTAAAAAATTCAGATGACTCCATTTTTTTCCACTCATCAGAGTAGTGGTTGAAATTTGAGGTGCCAGAGGTCTGTTGAGGAAGGGGAGAAATTGAAAACAAAATCAGGCAAAACCCAAAGTACCAAAAGTTCAAACTCTAAACTGGGTTCAGATTTGTTAAAGGTAAGATTTTAACGATTAAACAATATTTATGTGAACAGCAGGAGGAAGACTAGGGATAATGTGGATCCCCTGTTGAACGAGGTGGATGTCCTGGTAACAGGTGGAGATACTGAATGCCTTCTTTGCTTCAGTCTTCACTTCAGAGACTCCCCCTTGGGTCTCCTGAACCCTGGAAGGAAGATAGTTTTGGAAATGGATAACTTCCTTCTGATTGAGGAGGAGATGGTCCAGGAGCATCTAGGTGGGATCAGTGTGCACAAATCCATGGGCCCTGATATGCTGACCGAGCTGGTGAAGGTGATTGCTGAGCAGCTCTCTATTATCTTTGACAGGTCTTGGAGAACAGGAGAGGTGCCTGAGGACTGGAGATTAGCCAGTGTCATTCTGGTGTTCAAAAAGTGTAAGAAGGAGGACACAGGTAATTACAGGCCAGTCAGTCTCACCTCTGTCCCTGGAAAGGTGATGGAACAGATTGTTCTGTGTCCCATCTCCAAGTAATCGGAAGAGAAGAAGGTTATGAGGAGTAGTCAGCATGGATTCACCAAGGAGAAATTGTGCTTGACCAACCTTGTAGCATTCTACTGTGTCATCACCGGCTGGGTAGATGGAGGAAGAGCAGTGGATGTCATCTACCTTGACTTCAGCAAGGCTTTTGATGCTGTCTCCCATGACATCCTGATAACAAAGTTGAGAAACTGTGAGATAGATGAGTGGATGGTGAGGTGGGTCAGGCCCACAGGGTGGTGATCAGTGGAGCAGAGTCTATTTGGAGACCTGTGACTAGTGGTCCGCAGGGGTCATTGTTGGGTCTGGTCTTGTTTAACATATTCATTGATGACCTTGATGAGGGAACAGTGTCCACCCTCAGCAAGTACATGATGATACAAAGCTGGGAGGAGTGGTGGACATGCAGGAATGCTGTGCTGCCATTCAGTGAGACCTGGACAGACTGAAGAGCTGGGCAGTGAGGAACCAGATGAGGGTCAATAAAAGCAAGTGTAGGGTCTGGCACCTGCGAAGGAACAACTGCAGGTATCAATACAGGCTGGGGGATGACCTGCTGGAGAGGAGCTCTGGAGAAGGACCTGGGTGTCCTGGTGGATGACAAGTTGGCCATGAGCCAGCAGTGTGCCCTGGTGGCCAAGAAGGCCAATGGATCCTGGGGTGCATTAAGAGGAGCGTAGCCAGCAGGTGGAAGGAGGTGATCCTCCCCCTCTACCCTGCCCTGGTCAGGCCTCACCTGGAGTCATGTGTGCAGTTCTGTGCTCCCTGGTACAAAACAGGGATATCCTGGAGAGAGT
Organism: Heliornis fulica; assembly: GCA_013399135.1. Taxonomy (NCBI): domain Eukaryota; kingdom Metazoa; phylum Chordata; class Aves; order Gruiformes; family Heliornithidae; genus Heliornis; species Heliornis fulica. The sequence goes on along the minus strand of VXBZ01012453.1, from coordinate 455,208 downwards.
CCAGTGGAGGCCACAAAGGTGATGAAGGGCCTGGAGCATCTCCCTTATGAGGAAAAGCTGAGTGAGCTGGGGCTGTTCAGCCTTGAGAAAAGACTGAGAGGGGATCTCATCAATGTTTGCCTCCCACACTTCAGCTATTTATAAAGGGAGATGGCCAACCTCTTTTCAGTGTCCTGTGGGGACAGAACAAAGGGCAATGGTCACAAGCTGGACCACAGGTATTCTGCACTGATATGTGAAAGAACTTCCTCACGATGAGAGTGACAGAGCACTGGAACAGGCTGCCCAGGGGGGTTGTGGAGTCTCCTTCTCTGGAGATATTCAAGACCTGTCTGGACACCTACCTGTGTGACCTGCTCTAGGGAACCTGCTTTGGCAGGGGGGCTGGACTTGATGATCTCTGGAGGTCCCTTCCAATCCCTACAATTCTATGAGTCTGTGATAGTGTTAGAGGTAGTCAGACCACTTGTGTTTCAGAGCTGCTACTGATACTAACCCCTGGGGTATTTTCAACAGGGACATTATAACCCAGGGTCCCTTAAGCGCCCGTGTGTTGGGAAGTAGGTGTTGATTAAGGAGTGTGCAGGACTGTCAGTAGGTGGTCCTGCCTCTACTGGGAGATATGGAGATTGAAGCAATTAAGCAATTGCACTGAAATAGAGTTGTGCAAGTTTTCCCTAACGAACCCAGGCACCTGCCCGGGTGTACTCAGGATTTCAGCAGCGCCACGAATCTCTGGTTGTGAGCGAAAGCCTGATGACTTTGGCTTGATATCAGCTGAAACTCCAAAGGCCAATTCATTTTATTTTCTTGGGATCAGATGAATCTGAGCTCCCCAAGCAAAACACAGGAAGCTGAGGCAAGTGTGAAATGTGATTTAAAGAAAAGGAGTTGTATGTCAGACCAAGTGCTGCTGTCTTGTCCTGTCAGCTCCTCGCTCTGTTTTGTGGCCGCTGGATGTAGGCTAGTGTGAGACAGGCTGAATCCATGCAGCTCAGCAGCCTGACTGAGGCAACTGGTTTGACCAATTAGTTTGGTCTGCAACTCAAACCAGAACCTCAGTTGTTATTTTAATGCTGCCATTAAAGCCAAACTGTGATGAAACAGTAATGAGTTTCGTGTTACTGTTTATGAGCAATGGTTGAATCAGTGCCCTCGTCCAGCTTGGGGGCTGCTGGCACTTGCTGGGACCTACAGAGCAGCATCAAACTGTAGCCTCCCTTGCCCTCTCCCCTTCCTATGCATGCAGCATTGTCCTTCGTGGGATGCTGCTCCGCAGACCAGGGCCAGGTCCTGTTCAGTGTGACGTTCAGCAAGGGTGGGGGTGAATTTGCTCTAAACTGCTGTCCCCTTGGGGCAGAAAATAGAGTGTTGGTAGTTACCAGTGTCAGGGCACCAGTTAGGCCTCGATAGCCTTGACCAGCTTCCCATAGGACCACTGCTCCTGCATCCTGTGTGCCATGCTGTGCCACATGGCCGCTGCCCAGCACTCCATTTGAGGTCAGGGTAGGCTTTCAGTCCTCCTCCATAAAGCTGCCCTCCTGTTGTTGCTGCCTAGTAAGTGTTTTCCCAACAATCTGATATTTCCCTCGTAGCTGTACTGCATCCCCCAGTATGGTTTGAAAAAGAAATTTCAGAGGAGGAATTTTGCTCCCCTTTGCACAGTGCTGGTGGTGGTTATGTGCTTCATGTGGGGCAGCATCACAAGGCAGGCTTGGCAAAGAGCTCAAAGTGGTGGTGTGCTGGGGAGGACATGCTCCACCTGTGGAGAAGCACGGGTTACAGGGCTGTGACCTTCTGACTGACAACCCGTGCTGTGGAATTGCCCATTTCTGCTTTAGGTGTTTTGTTTGCTGGTTTTAAACCATTTGGGATGTTTGAACTAGCCATGGGGTCATTATTGGCAGAGACTTGCGTCAAAGCAGGATGAGATTAAGCGTTAGCTGGCTGCAAGCTGAAATCAAACTGAAAAGTTCATTAATTTAAGAGGAAAACTAAGTAGCTTGGGATTTTTATGCAAGCTCTTTCACCGACTTCATGTAAGAATATAGATTTAGACTTTGCAAGCTTCCTCTCTGCTTTTATATACAGGAGGGTGTGCCTGTAACAGCGCGTTGGTTGGGTTTTAGTGGCAAATCTCCTCATTGTCCCCAGTTACTGCACTCCAGTAATGCACTCAGTGTACTCACAGGCTTTTTGTGGAATCAGACTGGTGTTAGTCTTCAGTGAATTCCATGAAAATAAGGTAATACCTTATTAATGTTTATAAATATGTTAAGGGTGAGTGTCAGGAGGATGGATCCAGGCTCTTCTCAGTGATGGCCAGTGATAGGACAAGGGGAAATTGTTCCAAACTGGAACATAGAAAGTCTCATCTTAATATAAGGAGGAACTTTTTCACTGTGAGGGTGACGGAGCACTGGGACAGGCTGCCCGGAGAGGTTATGGAGTCTCCTTCTCAGGAGACATTCCAGACCAATCTGGACACGTTCCTATGTGATCTACTCTAGATGATCCTGCTCAGGCAGGGGGGTTGGACTTAGTGATCTTTTGAGGTCTCTTCCAGCTCCTAATATTCTGTGATTCTGTAATGTGGATGTACCAGCCACCTCACTCTGCCGCTTTCCGTGCGCGGTGTCTGTGGGCATGACCTCAGCGATGTGTGCCGCAGGGCTACAGCTAACGTCTGGACACTGCTCCTCGGCTCCCACCTCGCGCACAGGTCGCTGCCTCAGTTGCTGTGCAGAGCTGCTTCCATGGGAATGCTGCCTTGAGGTTAAATCACCTGCCTGGCTGAAGTCTTGAGGGTCTGAAGTGAGGTTTTCAAAGTAACTTTACTCCTGCTTCTCTCACAAGTGGGATTTGTCCCTCGAGTGCTCTCAGATCTGAGGGCCCCCAGTGCCTTTCAATACCAGTATAAAGTTGTTTAATTCCTCTCATACACATCTCCTCTGAATTGGAGATAACTTTGGGTCAAAGGTATGTTATTTATGTCTGGGGAGTGAATGAATGCTTGCAGTAAGTTGAAATCTTTGGCTGAAAGCTGCTTCAGTTTTGCAAATTCTATTTGAACATTTTAGCTGCACGTTTCACTTCAGCTCAGCAAATCAGTCCAGACTCCCTGATCCTGCAGAGTGCCCTGCTTTAGGTTCACCTTCATATCCATTCTGCTTTTTAATACCCATTTTCTTATGGAGCTTTTCTTGCTTTACAATTTGGGGATTTGGATCAGAAAGAGAGACTGAATAATGTCTTTTAATAATTATTCTCTTCTGACAGAAAGCATGTGTGAGTGCACAAGATTTTTTACCTAATACATACAGGTGCATACTTGAACTAGTGACCTGCCTATCCATGGACCTTCCAGGAGGCACCTACTGCTTTTCACACTAGGTTTATTAATGAAGGATTCAGTAGGAATTAGAAGAATTCATTTTTGGGGAGGGGAAGACTGGTATGCGTGTCTGTGTGTGTGTATATATATATATGAACACAAATATATATGTGTGTGTGTATATGTATATGAACACAAATATATATGTGTGTGTATATATATAAATGTATGTGTATATGTATATTCTAATAAATAGGGGTGGGGAAGGGGTAACTGTACAAAGAGCTGTTCCTTAGCTCATACCCTGGCTAAGGAAAGATTATTCAGTATAAGCAGTCCCTAGATACTTCTCCCCTTATTTTTTTATGCTTCTTGCATACTTCCAGAGAAGGTAGGAGTTGCAGGATTTCACTTGGAAGTTTTAGTTCTGTTGTACAGTTCTATATAGAGTTCAGGCTCCAGCTGGTCTTGGATTACCTTGTGCTTTCTTGAAAAGTTGCAGCGGGGATAGAAAATACAAAGAGAAGGCTGGGAAAAATAGGCAAAAATTACTTACTTTCCACTTGATGGAGGAATAATTTTCCAAAGGTTGCAGTCTGGATTTTGTGGACAGCCAAAAATATCTCCAGTTTCAAATCTTTTATTTGGAGCGATGTATTATTCCATGCCTGTCATAAACTAATTTGCAAAGGTTATTTGATAAGAGATTTAAAAATTCTTCTAATTCGATTCTCACCATTCTGTGATGAGGGCTTTATTTTGGCATCAGCACGAAGATGATGTGAAGCTCTTCTGTGGGGTTCTTTGGTGTTTCTAGGAATGGAAATTGCTGCTCTGGCTTACACATTGTTCTGCTCAGAAAGTGTCAAGCAAGCTTGTGGTGGCCGTTATAAGGGAACACAGCATCACATAAACAACACGGTGGGAAGGGACCCCAAATGATCACCTGGTCCAGCCTTTCCTGGGAAATGGGACTTGGATGAAATTATGTTGCATCTTGAAAACCTTCAGCGATGAGGACTCCCCCGTTCTGAGGAAGTTGTTCCAGGGAATGATTGTGTTCAATGTAAAAATTTTCTTCCTTATATCAAGATGAAACTTCTCCCAGTGAAACTTATACCCGTTTCCTTTTGTCTTCTCCATGGGCTCTCATGAAAAAGAGAGCCTCCATCCTCTTTGTAACTTTCCTTCAAGTACTGGAAAACTGTGATGATGAAAGTCTCCTGGACCTTGTCTTCTGCAGGGAGAAAAAAATGTAACTTCCTAAGTCCTTCCTCATAGGGCATGTTTCCCAGCTCTTTGGTTGTCAGAGTGGCCCTCCTTTGGACCTTCTCCAGTCTGTCTGCTTCATCTTTGAACTGTGGGGTCCAGAACTAGAGGCAGTTTTGTCCCAGACTGCGATTAATTTGAGGTTGCTTTGTGCACCTGAGCCCAGTGATTTACATATTTTCTGTAATAGCTGAAATACAACTGAAACACAGATGGAGGAGTTCAGGTGTGTATTAGGAAGTAAAGGGAACACGTCAGTGCTCGTAGCACTTCCATCTGAGCAGCAGCAGCAGCACGCTCTGTGGATGTGAGCCCAGTTATCCTCACAGCGTGAGGTCTGGGCATGCGGTGGAGCCTCATGCTCTGCAGTGCTGCAGCGTCATGTGGACAAAATGTTGGGATTTTGAGCCGTGAAACACCCTGTCCTGAGGTTCTGATGTCTTTGTAAGATCACTCTGCTGTTTGGCTGTCTGTGGGGGCACAGGGGCTGCTCAGCCCCTTACAAGGGGAGAGCTTTCCTGGTGCCTCTTCGTAGCAGTGGACTCTTGATGTGCAACATAATGCAATACCCTGGTATTATATTAATACCTGGTTAGTTTGCTTCCTTCTAACTTTGCCTCTCTGTCAACTGCAAACTCTACTCTCAAGTACTTGTTTTAGGAGAGGAGCAGGACTTCTCCTGTCAATCCAGCTTCCCCATGCTTGCTTCCTTGCTGACACTTGAGACCCTTCCTCCATGTGAGGAAGACTCCCCATGGGTGTGGGATATCAGTAAGGGCAGCAGTGCTGCCCTGGAGCTGAGCCAGAGCAAATCACAGAACTTCCCTGGTGGGGAAAGTTAACAAACAGCACCAACACTCAGGTTTTCTGCTTGCCTGTTTCTTCTTCTGTGGGTATTCAACTGTGCAGTTGTCAGCAAATTTTCATATGAAGTATGTATGGAAAATAGTGCTCCCATGGCTGCAAAAAACTATTAACTCACAGCAAAATCAATTTTTGAGAAAGGAAAATATTGATTTTTTTTCAAAATATCAATTTTTAGAGTGGAAAAGTCTCAGTAAAACTTTGCTAAAAATAATAAACGTTTCTGCAAATGAATTCCTTGTTTTGAATAAAATCTCTTTCACAGAGAACAGCTCTGCCAGACTTTTAAGCAGTAACTAATAGCTGATGTTTTATTGTCTGCTGCTTGCAGCTCCTGTGCAGCCACTGGACATGGCTCTAGTCTCCTTAGGATCAAATAAGAAATGTCATACTATTAATGTATTAATATACTGCAATGCAGCATACATTTTGCATACATCTATTGCATACAAAAACTGATTATGACCATCACCTTCCTATAGAGAGTTATTCCTATGCAGCCTTTGGTAAGACAGGGTATTCCTGCCTGAAGATATCTAGAGCCTTTCATCTTTTTATATATTAGGATATTAATTTCAGAGTTTGCTGTGATACAGAATTTTCGCTCAAAACAACTGCTCAAGTGGAGTAATAACTATTTTTGGGAAATGAATGTGTAAGAGGATAGGCAATTTCTGTATGGAATCAAGAAGTATAATATCCTATATATACATATATCAGTCATACTGGGATGACTCAAGTTGGGGTTCAGTTACAAGGCAGGCTCTAATACTGCTGTGAATGTAATACAAAGATAGTAACTGGAATGAGGTGCCAAATTTTTCCATGCTGAAGTTATGTAACGATGGGGTTTTAGGAGGCCTTCTCTTCAAGACTAAGGTTTCATACTGAATTTTTTCATACCTTGGATTTAATTTTCAGAGGAGCTTCTCTAGTTTCTGTATGTGTTGGAGACCATGTTTTTATTTATTAACATTTATTGTAAAGGATGGAGTTACATTTGCTGAATCTTGGTTTGATTTCTGTGCCACTGAAGAGTGAATAGAGAATTAATTATTTTATTTTTTTTTACTGTCTGTTTCTAAGGTTTTTCTGAAATAAAATCTGTTTTTCTGGCCCTTCTGTAAGTAATAGAGTCATCCATAGTTCATCATGTGGCTGGGAAGAGAAGTGGCTTTCTTGAGAGCATCTGAGAGCAACAGTCTCGGGGTGAGGGGTGTTGTTAGAAAAGGAATGCCAAGGCTGTGATTAACATGGTTCTTTCTCTTTTGGTTGCTTTCACTAGGAAACTGCTGGAAGAATGCTGTGATCCTGGGCAGCTCTTTGCTATGACAAAGCTAAATTCCCCGATGGGAAAGAACCTCTGGTTTGATGGGGAGTTTTTATATTCTTTCACTATTGACAATGCAACTTACTCTCTCTTCCCACAGGTCAGTAACCCTTTTTTTAATTTACAATTTAAGTATTAATGTACTAAATCATAATGTGCTACAAATGAGTATAAAGAGGCTAAATGCTCATCAAGAAGTTGTACCTTTGTTACTCAATACAAACCAACATCCTCTGCTTTTTTTACTTCTGTGTTCTGAAAGTTGTAAAATATTTGCCTGCATGTTAGTATTTCCCTGTCCTCTTTCCTGGTACACAAGGGATATGAGATTGGGTCACCCATCTTGATTTTTAAAATTGTAAGTTCTGGCTGTTTTAAAGGTTCATGTGGAGCATAATCCCTCATCTAAGTTTGCTTTGGCTCAGAGCTGTTCAGCTCAGATGTGGCAGTGCTGTGTGTGAAGGTGTCCCAAGTTCCTTCCAAGTTAATGAAGTTTATTGATGGCAAGTAATGTGAGCCCAGGAACAGAAGTGGACAGCTTGACTTTGTTAATTGTTGCTGTGTTTTGAGTATTAGAAGTGTTTTCTTGTTGTTCTGGATTAAATGCAGGGTTTTTGAATCATAGAATTATTAAGGTTGGAAGAGACCCTTAAGCTCATCCAGTCCAACCATTAACCTACCGCCACCAAGTCTACCCTTAGACCATGTCCTCAAGCACTGCATCTACCCGTCTGTTAAACACCTCAAGAGATGGGGAATATTGAGTATTGATGGGGAATATTGAATATTATTAGGAATTTGTAATACTGATCTAAGCTTCTTGTATTTATAACTAATATATGAACTGATGTTAAAGAATGAGTTTATTGAATTTTGTTTGTGGTAGGAGAGGTGTTTTATGTGGCTACACAGTTAAAGAAAGCCAAATATCTGGATGTATTCATTGATTTGCATGCTACTTTAATTTCTTAAATAGGTATTTTTTAACCCTTCCAGTCAGTGTTGTCATTCACACTGAGCCTTTCATTTGTTGCTGTTTCATTTAAACATGTAGCAGAGTTCTTACTTATTAAACTCATAGAATCATAGAATGATTCTGTGATTCTGTGAGTTTCATCCTGCAAATAAAATAGTTTCTAGGTCTCAACAACAGAGTTGATTTTGAATGAGTTTCTTTTAGCAGAGAAAGAATGAGGGGAAACTGCAGTGTAGGGAGAAGGAGTGTTAAAATATCATCTGGAGCTTGTTGAAGCTGCCAGCCTGCTGTCTTGTCACTTGGCCGTGCCTCTTGCTGTTTAACCAGTTAATGGGCCTCTGCCTCCCTCTGGCTGCTCCCCAGCTGCTGGTCCCTTCGAGCTCAGCCCACAAGTAGGTGCTGCATTGTGCATGGAGAGTGGTTTTTCTTGCAGTACAGCTGGAAAGGGACTTGTGGTTGAAGTCAGTGGGCAGCTAAAACAAGCACACAGCCGTCCACTCGCTGTCCTCCCGACAATGGGGCGGCAGAGAGGATTGAAAAGAAAGTTCAGACAGTTTGTTAGGACAGAAAAGGAAGATAATAATAATAATAATGATGAGAATATACAAAACAGGTGATGCACAGCACAGTTGCTCACCACCTGGAATCAGTGCTCAGCTAGTTCTTGAGCTGCCCCATTCCCCACCAGTGATATACTGAGCAGTGTGGCATATCCCAGTTTGCGTCAGCTGTCCTGGCTGTGTCCCCTCCTAGCTTCTTGGACACACCTTCCCCTGCTCCCCCACCTTGTTGGCAGGTGGGTATGAGAAGCTGAATATCCTTGAGTGCTTGGCAACAACTGAAAACATCAGTGTGTTATCAACATTATTCCTATTCTAAACCCAAAACACAGCACGATACCAGCTGCTAGGAAGCAAATTAACTCTATCTTAGCTGAAACCAGGACAAGGCTGCCTGGCTGGAGTGAATTTCTCTCCCTGTCTTTGAGACTGGTGGAAAGTTTATGGTGTGTTGTGGAGTAGCATCTGTAAATCTTTTTTTTTTATTAAGATTAATATGATTTTTTTTTGCTTCAGTATTGCACTGTTTACTGGAGAAAACTGAAATCTTGCCCAAGCTGTGAACACAAAGATATTGGCAGCAACTGCTCAAAATATGAATGTCCTTTCAGACATTTGAGAAAAGCCTTACCTGGGCTGACACAGGGAGGTCACTATTTTGTGATGGATTTGGGATTTCAGATTTGGATTAAAATCTATCTCCTCTCATGGAAAACAGCAGAGTACTGGATGGAGCTTGTTCAGAGAGGTAATTGCTGTCCAGAGAGGAATCATGATCTCAGGAGCTAGAGTATTTCCCTGGTTCCAAAGTCGTCTGAAGTTTATCAATTGGATGGATCAAGAGCAAGGAAAAGGGAAGCCCTGGAGGGACAAACTACTGAGGGACAACACAAGCTTAAGGAGTAGGTACATCAGTGTCCCTTAAGTTTGCCAAGCAGGTTGCAAAGAGGATGGCTAGATGATGTTGTAGGGGTACAGGAGGAAAAGGGGAATTTTTATGATGTTCCAACTAATGCTAGGAAGCCACTCTAGGGCCAATGCCAGAAGTGCTGTTCATTTAATGAATTTATGGACAGGTCATTACCCCCTCTTTTCTTGCAAGTACCACTGCCCCTAACTTGATGTGTTATACCTATTGCCCAGAGGAATTTTGTAAACCTTTTTCTGATGAAATCCTGCCAGCCTTAAAAGCTTAGGAAGATTTATTCATAGTAAATTTTGAATGGAGTATTTTTCTACCTCTCATTGTTTCAAGTAAAATACTTGCCTAAATTTTTCAGGCTTCTACTTTGAAAAAATGTGCCTGTTGCCTTGCTACCTACTGGCATGTGATTTCTGTGAAGATGGATATTCCTTTAAAAAGTATCCAGAAGCTTAAAACCACTCATGGATAATGCCCCAAAATCCTCAGGGGAATTAACAGGAATGTAAAGGGCCGCAGCTACGTTAGTGTAATCGAAAAAATATTTCCTCCGGAATAAATAGAAAAGGCTCCATCCATCCACATCAATCTGTTGGGCTTAAGCCATTTTGTGCTTGCAGATTTCTCAGTCCTGAACCAGCTATTAACTTACAGGGTAAAGTAACTCAAAACTAAATAGGAAGCTTGCTGTATTTTATGACATAAAATAAGCTGGCTATGCATCAGTGGAGACTTGTGCAGCAATGATGTATGTGTGTCAGAACTTAGTACGTAAAATGTCTCTTATTTTTGAATGTGAACAATACAAAATAGAGTATTTTTTCTTTTGAGTAATCTGGAGATAAAGTTCTTACAGCTGGTTCAACATTTTCTGATGGAGTGCTTTTCCAATAAAAATGCTGTTTCATCAAAATATGAACTTAGTAGCAGTTCATTGGCTTTTCAATTTTCCTTTGAAGTGGAAAGGTTAGAAGGTTTTGCTGCTGTTATAACATTTCATTTACTGTTTTTTTAATGTAATATTTCAACTGTTGTGGATTGGCTTGGGTCTTTTTTTGAATCAGCTCCATTGCTAGTGCTTTTTCTGCTCAGACCCTGCTTGATTATATTTATCTTTTTTTTTTTAAGCTTTTTATCGTCCAGGGGAGAAATTTGCAAAAGAATAAAGCTTTTATGTAGAAATAGGTATCCATTGTTTTATTTCAATTTGAGAACAAAATCTGAAGTTGCAGTTTTGCATGAACCAAAAATTGCAGCTCCAGGAAGTGGCTCCTCTTAGTCTCCCCTCCCTCAGAGTAATTTTCCCCCAGAATTTCCAGAATTAATTTATTTTTTTCTAAATATCACTGAAATACTACATGGTCTGCACCATCTTTCCCATCCTGGAGAGAAACTGCTACTGGTTCATTGTCAGTACCTCGTGGTCAGGAGACGATGTGAGGCAGGATGTGGCTCATCATGGAAGATGCCCTCGCGTGCAGTGAGGGTGAGCATCTCACCCAGATCTCATTTCCCAACACATACTATGGTGGCATTGCCTGGAGCTGTTGGGTAATGGGAGTGTCATTTCAATTAAAATCAGACATTTCTTGGCAGGAGCTTTGTTGCATTGCTTGCTGTGATCTACAGTGTTATTTCCCGCTCCTAGGAGACAAAAAGTGTAGAGTCTGCCTACAAGCGTGGGTGTAGTTTAATATGAACAGTGAGAGGCTATTCCCACTGCATACCTACCACTTCTCTAAAGCTTTTCATACAGATTTGAAGTTTCAGTTGTTAGCCAGTAATTTTAATGTGTACTTGGGGCCACTGAGGTCTCGGAGATGCAGGACACAGTTGAGATCAGCTGCATGGTTGGGTGAAGCACTGAATAGCTCTCATGGCTCAGGTTAGCCCCTAAAGACCACAGGGAATTTGTAAATGTGTTTCCTCTCCTGAAATGTGTTCAGGAGTCCTGTCCCTGACAGGACAGAGACTTAAACCCTCGCTCTTCATCCTCAAAGCTTAGCCTTGCAACCCTGGTCCTGTTGAATTGCATTGAGGCACAGCAGAAGGCATGACTAACGTTTTCCACCCTTTACTGCCTGATTAGAATGGAAGAAACCAGGCTCCCATGTATTCCTGCAGTAATTTTTAGATGCTATGAGTAAATGTGATATAACCACAGGAGTAGCTGGGCTATAACTCAAAACCACGTGAAAGAAATGTGAGCTAACACTCATCTGCTTTTGAGTTAGAGGAAAAATAAAAAAAGCCCTGGTTTCAAACATTTTCTGAAATCATTTTGTACTCTTTCCTGGATTTTTCTTCCCCAGCTTCAAAAGCAATTTTCAAACTATAATTAGCAGAAAAAAAACCCCTCATGCCAGTATTTAGCAACAGATTTTTGGTGCTTGTTGGAAAAAGCTTGTAGTAAAGAAGAACTGAGATGAATTTCTGAGGCCTCCTTTCCCCTCCCCCAAAAGGTTAAAGAAATAGTGGAGCTCTTCACTCTGATGTGTAAAGTATTACTTTGGGAGGGTAGAGGAATTAATATATTTCAAGAGAATTTTTGAGTGCTAAGTTTCAACTTTTTTATTTGACAAAATAACTCATTGAAAAATTTTCTGGCTTTATTGCACTTCACATAAAGCAATTAGACACTTTCAGTACCAGTAAATCACTTCAAATTACTGAAATATGATTTCCCAGCTGCTCAACCCTGTTCTAAAGTTTCACCTGTTAAATGCTGCCAGCTAAAAGAATGGCTGCTTGCAATGAATTTGTGTGAATTGTCATCCCAAATGTTGTTTGAGAAATCCAAAGGAAATAGCTTCAACCCACAACTAAATTTGGGAAAGTTGGCAGCTGTATCTGGATACCTTGTGATCAGGAGAAAGGCAATATTTTTCAAATTATTCATTAGAGTTTAAATTCTACTATTTTATATTAAAGAAAGGGAAAATTTAGTTACCTTACTTGTTCTCTGATTTTTTTTACACTTATATCTCCACTGATATTTTCTGGGTTATTGGGGTAAACATTGTATTGGATAACAAAGAATGATTTTATGATTATATTATGTGATTTCTGGTTTTTACTCTGTTAGATTCTGGGATATTTAATTTTTCTTGGCTGTTCACAACATTCCTCGTTTGCTCAAATATTTTATCATGTCCTTTTCTGGCCTTAAGGTCTACCAGCTCTGCACTAGTAGAATACTTTGTAATTATTTCCAGGAAATCAGACTTGGGAAAGGAGTTTGGTGTAGTCTGCAGGTTTTCCCTTTTTTTTTTTTTTTTTTGCATGGTGAGGATTACAGGATAAACACCTCTTGAGGAAGAAAATGACAAGTTTTGATTGAAGTAAAAAGTGAGGTCTGGGAGCAGCAAGAACTGGGAAGGTTCAGTTGGAGCGTGGCTGCTGCATAATGCAGTGTGGAATGGGAAGCCACACATTAAGAGGACAGTGTTAACTTGCTTGGAGAAATGCTGTGTGTGGTTTGGACTGATTTTAGACCCAGGTGATCCAAGAATTGTGTGTAAAATGGGAAACCACCTGACGTGAGTGGGTTTAGGATTTGATGCGCTGCAGTGTTGCCAGGTGGCATGAACTGCTGCTGCCGTTGGTGTTGACTTTGGAAGCGCTCTGTTAATTTTTGCTACCAATCTAACTTCTTGAAATACTCTATTCTCAGTAAAGCTTTGTAATTAATAGCTGCTTGGAGAAATACATGGAAATAATGGCTGTCAAGTGTCCTGATTTTTTTTTCCTTGATGTCTTGGGTAGAGACATGAAGTGCCTACAGACCTAAAATTTATTGATCAACTCATTTATTTACTTCCATTAATTCTACTGCCTAAATATCAACTCCCTGACTTCTTTTGAATTTTACTTAATTAGAATCTGGGAGAATTTCATGATGCTGTCCCTTTTCTTTCTTGCTTTCTCTTTTTCTTTTCCTTTTTTTTTTTTTCTCCTCAAACATGCTGTAATGCAAGCTATGTTCTTGATTGGGGCTACATATGTTTATTTGAAATGGGAATGTAATAATTATTCCAAACATTGAAAATATATACTAAAAGGTGAAGAGGTAGTTGTATCTTGTGAAGTGACATCTGCATGTTAGGAATGCAGTTTAAGGGGTCTTCTGAATTACTCAAGCAATTGTATCATATAGGCCCTTTTGTAAACTGGGCTATGAAATACTATCTGCAGACATCTGACAAACTGTTCTCTTTTGGAGCATGAGTCTTTCCTTTGGTCCTGGATAACCTCAGTCACTGGTGGTTGAGATAAAAAAATCTGGCTTAACATTTAGTGAAGTGAAACCTCAACCCTTACTTTGATTCCATATTGACTAATGAATAAATGTGTAATTGGACCATTTTGTGCAGATTGTTAGTAAACCTGGAATTGGGGCATCATCTTTTCTGTCTGGTTGGTTAATCAAAGGTCATAGTCCATCTGAAATTACTCCATATAGATAAGTTGTGAACAGGCCTGATGGTGAAAATCAAATTTATACCAAAAAGACTGAGATGCAACATGTGTAGTCTGAAGTAGTTAATGAGAGGATGGGCAGCATACTCCTGTTGACTTAAACCAACGAGTGGCTTTCTGTTGCTGTTGGTCATCAGATGTGTGCTTCGGTCAATCTGGGCTTGGAAAATGTCTTCAGCCAGGCTTAGTCAGGTTGTCTTTGTTGAGCTTGATTTTTCTGGAGCTTATCTGCAGCAATGCACATGCCAAATTGGCTTTATCTCAGTCAATGCAAATGCATAAATAGATGCTGACCTTTCAAAATGTAACTGAGAGGATGGGAAGGACCAGATCTGGCTGCGAAGTGTCATTCTGGCCCACAGGCAGGGAAAGAGGAATGGCTGCTCTAACTCAGCATTTCTGTTTCAAATCTAAAGTGACTGAGTGTCAGTCACTCTTTGCCTAGATAACAGAAGCATTGATCCAAACTTTGGATCTACCACTACCTTTGCCAGACATACTTGTGTGCCCATGGGCATTAGAACACTTCTGTTTGGGATTTGGGATAAATGAGGATGTGGAAGAGCTAATGTGGTCCAGATTCTCAATTGTTATGGATACTGAGCAGTACCAAAAAAGGAGTAAAACTCTGTAAGATTGTTGTGGAGCCACCTAAAATGGAAGGGACATGGGATGTTTTCAAGAGATAATTCAGCCTTGAGGGTGTTGGGACTTTGAGTTATTTTTGTATTTGGAAAACACTTTAGAGAGTATATTTATTAATTTTTCTTGGCACCCACTGCTGACTGGTAAAATGCAGGACTGCACATGGAGCAACCACTGAGTGTGAATAGGCCATGGCAGAACTGTAAACAGGGGCAAGGCTGAGGGATGTAGCAATGGTGTCCTATACCAGGGAGGCAGGAGACACTCTGGATCTGCTTGGCATCTGCTTGGCAGAGGCAGGAGCAGTCTTGCAGCACTGCATGCTTATGTATGTTTCTGTTCATTTATTGAACAACCAAAATTTTCTACTTCAGGTAACAATTTTGATGGTACCAGAAGGTCCCAACTGCAGATAGAGGGATGCTAAGCTGTGGGATTGTGTAGAGCATAGAGCAGAAAGGCTGAATCCAAGGATGAAGGGAGCAGAGCAGGCAAAGTTGGCCAGAGAGGCTGCACTACTTACTGCTTTGGGATTTTTATGGGCTTTTTAGTCAATGTTCATCTGCTTTACGGGAAAGTAAGGCTGCTTTATAAACAAGAACTGTAAGTGAAGAATAATTAAAGGAAGTGGTCACATATGAGAGGCTGTGGGCAATTCCTGTGCCCTGCAGTTACTCATCGCCAGCAGGCGTTGAGTAACTACAGGGCACAGGAATTGCTTGGTTTATGGGATAAAAATAGAACTAAGATTCGTTCCTGCTCTGCCTGAAGGTAGCACAGTAGGGTTTGTTTTGTTTGCTTGATTGTACCTTTATGTAACTGATAACATGCTAAAAGGAGGCTGGCTCTTTCTCCATGTAGGAATTTTTTTTGTCAGTGAACTCGTTTATATACCAAGACTTTCACCTACAGGTATAATGAGACCTTTATTTCTTTAAAAGTCAATGTCTGAATCTTAGAATCATTTTGGTTGGAAAGGACCTTCAGGATTATCAAGTCCAACTGTTAACCTAGTACTGCCAAGTCCACCACTAAAGCATGTCCCTAAGCGCTATGTCTACACACCTTTGAATACCTCCAGTGATGGTGACTCCTCCACTTCCCTGGGCAGACAGCTTCAGTGACTGACAGCTCTTCAGGTGAAGGAATTTTTTCTGATATCCAATCTAAGCCTCCCCTGCCTCAACTTGAGGCCACTTGCTCTTCTCCTATTGCTTTTTCCTTGTGAGAAGGGACCAACCTCACTACAACCTCCTTTCAGGCAGTTATAGAGAATGTAAGTCTCTTCTCAGCCTCGTTTTCTCCAAGCTAGACAAACCTAGTTCACCCAGCTGCATCAAGTACAGGGGGACAGTCATGTCCCTAATCCTACTGGCCACAGCATTTTTAACCCAAGCCAGGTTGTTGTTGGCCACCTGGGCACACCAGCTCATATTCAGTTGGCTGTTGACCAGCGCCTCCAGGTCCTTTCCAACCACTCTTTCCAAAGCCTGTAGCGCTGCATGGGGATGTTGTGACCCAAGTGCAGGACCCAGCACTGAGCCTTGTAGAACCTCAAACAACTGGCCTTGGTCCATCAACCAAGCCTGTGTAGTTTCCTCTCTAGAGCCTTCTTACCTTCCAGATCAACACTCCTGCACAACTTGTGTCACCTCAAACTGACTGAAAGTGCTCTCAATCCCCTTGTCCACTAAAGAGAACTGGCCCCAGTACTGAGCCCTGGTCACCACTTGTGACCAGCCACCAACTGGATGTAACTCCAATCACTCTGGGTCTGGCCATCCAGCCAGGTTTTCACCCAGCAAAGCGTATACCTGCCCAAGCCATGAGCAGCCACTTTCTCCAGGAGAATGCTGTGGGAAATGGTGTCAGAGTCCAGGTAGACAACATCCCCAGCCTTTCCCTCATCCACTGAGTGGGTCACCTTGTCATTGAAGGACATCAGGTTGGTCAAGCACAGTAGCACAGTTAGAAAGTAGCAAGTTAGCAAGTTGGAGTAGCACAGTTAGAAATCATGTAGGAGGATTATCTACTGACTTTCAGAAGATCTTGAGTGATATTTATCCTTCATTTTCTGGCCACCTTTTAGCCTTTCTTACTATTTATGAAGCTTATTTCTAAAGGTAATCTTGTTTGCTTTGGAGACTCTTGACTGTATATGTGGCTCTACATTTGAATTATTCAGTGATCGGGTTGCATTAGCTTGTTGTATTCAGTAGTTAACTATTTTGGTGAAGGACTTCTAAAATAGGCTTAATAATGGTTCTTTCATACTTGAAGCTTATGTTAGGTTGCATTCCATTTTTGACACTTACCACCTAGCAGTAGAATGAGTAGAAATTGATGAGATATTACATACTTCTATTTTTCATACGCTTCTTTGATTTCTTGATATGGCTTCTGTCAGTTTTACTGGTGGGTGGTGGGATATCAGATTATGTTCAGAAAGTGTTTCACATGCAGCAAAGATGTAGCCCCTCTTTTTCCCCCAGGTATTCCTAGACATGGGTGGAAGCATGGCTTTACAGAGCCTGCAGGCTTGAGGAAAGTCAAGGAGGGTTATGCCTCTGCAGAAGCTATTAAGAAGGGGTAGCACGGTTACAAATCTTGTAGGAGGATTATATACTGACTTTCAAAAGATCCTTTATGTCTCCTTGCTTAGGGGGGAGTGTAAGCCCAGCTTTACATTTAATAAGAAATCTGCATTACAGTTCAGGAATTAACTTATGTAGCCAGGCATGGTTGAAATACAGTCCTTATGATCTGATATGGTGTGGAGGGTGGGGGCTGTGGTTCTCTTCTGGAACAACTTCTATCATCTGAATGGCTCCCACAAGGCAGGCATTGGCTTCCAAATGACATACTGGACATTGGGAAAATAACACAGTAGTGGGTTTATTGCATTAGGATGCACTGGGATGCACTGGATAAATCCTGTCATGCTGGACATGCAGGTGAAGTACCATATAACTTGCTGTTGGTGAGATTAAGAGTACAGACTGTTTTCTTCTTGATCAACAAAGCTTATGCTTTTTCAGAGTCTATAAGGAGAAATTTGGCAAATCTGAATGCAGATTGTTGATGGGCCAGTAACTACCAATCTGAGGTGACTGTTTTGTGTGTGGTAGCTAAAGGGGTGATCTGTAGTTACAGGCAAAGGCAAGACAACTGAAAACACTGATGTATTTGCAGCTGAAATGAGTCAGGATACTTAACAGGCTTGTGATTTTAGACTCGTGCAATATAACTGTGGATCCCAAATCCAGAAAGAAATAGTTCTTTACAATGCAGAGATGATGTTCTTTGTGTGGTTTTCTTTTTGGGTTTTTTTTTTTCCTTCTTTTTAATTTAAGACTTGGGACACTTCTGTGAACCATGGGCATTTGGGGTTGGTAACAGTTGGCAGTGCTAGTTGAAGTATGTTGTGGAGAACAGCAACTTGCATCTATGCATATTTGACTTTGCAGGTGATTTGGAGGACAAATACTTAAGCCCCCAAATGGTGTCTTAGGGTGGTTGGCTTGAATCCTAGCCATCAATCCCAGGAAGACTGCTGCAGGCTATTTCATGTGAGGGACATTGTTGCCAACATGATTCTGCACATCCTTTGAGCCCTTGATCCATAAGCTGAAAGTCAGCTATAAAATCCTGTGAGCTGGGTTGGGGTGGAGGTTCAAGGTTCTGACATGCCAGCATGGTGGCTGCAGTAGAGCTACTTGAATGTTTCATCATGGAAGCTCAGTCTTCAATGGTTGAGTTTTTCTCAGTGTGAAATGTACTGGAGTAATGGTCTCCTATTTCAGAAGGATCAGATGAAAGATGCTGCATTCCAGATAATTATTTAATCAGGAGGAAATTACCTGAATTATATCCTAAATATTAATTTTGTGAGAGCTGAAATGTTTCCCTAGGAACACCCAAATCATGCAGGTATGTTTGGATACCTTCGTTCTCTGGCATAGGAATTTCATGATAAGTAAAGAGCAAAATTATACATGATGGGGTGGGCTTGCTTTTCATTTTTTTCCAGATAATATGCCTTTATTATGAAGGGGACAAGGAAGTTTTCTTTATAAGTAAATTATCCAACTTAGTATGGAGGTGAAACAGCTCTTGGCAGCCAGTTGTATTAAGAATAGCTTAACACCCTTGTCCACCTACTGCTGTCCAAGCTGGTCTTCCTAGTATAAGAGCTGTATGGCTAAGTGTGAATGGGTGAAGTACAGAATTCCTGTGCTTGAAAAGCACGGGGTTTTGGTTTAAGAAAATGTCTACATTCATAAAACAGTTTAAGCAAAGATGTATCACACTGAAATTACACACAGCGTTGCTGTGTTGTGCTGATGGGGCTGCTTGGTCAGCTGTTTGGTCAGATAGGGATAGATACACTTTGTGTGGCTGATAGACCAATTTCTCTGATGTACATCTCCTTACTTACAGTTTTATGGGGTGTGACCAATGTCTCTGCAACCTATTAAGTCCCATGGCAATGTTGCTTTCCTGCAGCAACTGAAGGAGAGAAGTCAGTGCAGTGGAAGTGACAGTGGTGACAGTAACATTACTACAACCGTTGGTGGTGTGCACAGGAGGGCAGCCCCTCAAGAGATCACTCCTCACTCACTTTTGTTGTATCACCTGATTTTGTTCTGTCTAGTTAGCACCATGTCACAGCTATCTGCAGATGTATGCTGGGGAGTGCCTAGCAGCCACACGTGATAGTTGTGAGTATGCTTGCTAGCTCCATCCTTTACCTGCTCTGCTCGGGCTAGAAGCACCAGTTACACCAGATGTTGTAGCTCAACTGAATGACACCAAACCAAAATCAAGCAGACTGAGCCTGTTTTTACACAGTTCTATTCACACCCAGAGGACTGTTGAAGGAAACAAATTCAATCCTGGCACATAATTCAGAGGTGCAGCACTACTTTTGATTTTACCTCTACAATACCAGACTTTTAGGGGGAAAAGCCTTGTGACCTCACACAGGGATTCACTCATCAGTGCTACACTGAAGTACTGGGGCACTGTCGCTTCATTCTGATGGTGTTGCATTCACCCTGTCATTATCTGGTGGGGAACTCGCCTCTCACTGCCCTTTTGCCTCTGCCCCATGGCAGACCGACCTGCCTGAGCCGTACCTGACACATATTTATCTAGAGAAATTTTAAAGCTTCCAGTAATGGAAATCCCACAGTCCACTAGGCAGTCTGTTCCAGAATTTTGCTGCTGTTATGTGTAGGATGTATTTCCTGATGTCTAACTTAAAATTCTCCCCTTGGCTATAATTTAAGTGCACTTTTTTTCTTATCTTTTCCACATATGACTGCTATCAAGTATCCCCACAGTCTTTTTTCTCTAGGCTAAAAAAAACACAACTCTTTTAATCAGATCATTTTTCTAAACCTCTGAATGTTTTTGTTTCTCTGATAGTCTGTAAGGAAGATTAATTGTGTGGTGCCCTCAGAACGTATCCTCAGACTTTCCCTGTGGAGATGGTTGAACGTCGATGCCCTATTCCCTTTAAGCAGAGCGTAAAGGCACCTTTCCACATGAACAAGCTTGAATTTAGTGTTACTGGTTATTCTTGTACCCATAAGATCACCAGATGATTGCAAAGCCTGTGTCCCAACATATGGATTCATCTTTTATCCTTGATAATGTATGGAGTACAGAAGAGGGAATGGAAGTA
The DNA here is from genome assembly GCA_013399135.1 of Heliornis fulica. Taxonomy (NCBI): domain Eukaryota; kingdom Metazoa; phylum Chordata; class Aves; order Gruiformes; family Heliornithidae; genus Heliornis; species Heliornis fulica. The sequence goes on along the minus strand of VXBZ01012453.1, from coordinate 435,140 downwards.
TCTTCATGTATCTTCTCCTTTCCAGAGTAAGGAGTTTTCTCTGTGTGCTGTTACCACAGCTCTGATAGTCTGCATTGGCTAATCTCAAACTCATCTTACTTTATGTAGCAGGAGACAGTTGCCAGTGGTGATCCTCCTCTCCAGGGACATGGTTAAGACTGTATGGAGCTACTATTGTATGTCTTTGTTTCTCAGTGTATAGAGCCAAGCTGGATGAGGCCTGCCTGCAGGGCATGAAGTAATACCAAGCAATCCTTTCACTCCATTGATGATTTTTAACGAGGTTGTGCATATGAGAGTTACGTAGAACGGGAATGTGTAAGGAATTCGGGTTTTTAGGCTGGCCAACCTATTTGTAGGCTAATTCATGAATAGACATTCCTCCATCCAAACCCTTCAGCACTTCTCTCAATCTGGCTTGTCTCACTCCCTTTTCCTGCAGCAGGGTTTGACATACGTGCAGATTAGCTTGTTACACAGGAGCAACGCTACAAATGTAAATGATGGGACTGGGCTCAAGAGGAGACAGTTTAGGTGAAAGGAGGCAACAAATGCAAAGGCTACGTAGATCTGTTCTGTGATTCACTATTGTGCCAGAAGAAGTAATGAGAAAGCCAAAGATAAATAATCCTTGGTATGAATATGATGCTCTTTACAGCAATTCCCTCAAACACTTTACACTCATTCACATTCAGTGTATAGTGTTACTTCTATGCCTAGAAATCTCCGGAGACAATTAAAATGAGGGTTTCTGCATGGGGAATATGTGGGGGAGAAATACTGCCAACCCTCACTGTCCTGTTCAATCAGATGCACCACTGTACCTTTTGCCTCACAGACAAAAAAATGGGAGAGTGAAATAGAATCCCTGTGATATTCTGGGCAGTATATGAATATAGTAGATGGGAGCTCTTCTCCCCTGTTACGGCATCAAGCAAGGCCTTTGAAAGGCAGGACTACCTCAGTTTAAGCTCACCAGCACAGCTTTCCTGGCTCCAGTCTTGTCAGTCTTCTTACAGATCCAATTCACCAGTTTAGGGCCTGTTCTCCAAGTGGTACGCAGGGCAGGCACCCTCTCAGCCTGGCGTGGTTGTGGTTGGCACAGTGGTTACACTTCTCCTTTCAAGGTGCTCCTTAAGCAGGGAAATGGGTGGGATTCTTAAGCACCAAAAGGGCAAATGAGTAGCAAACTATGTTGCAAAAGATGTCAACTGAAGGGTGATTATGCCAACTAGCTATGTTCTAGTTGACTTGAGCATGGCCAGGATTTAGCCAACAGTTATGTCTGGCTGAGTGCAGTTCTGCTGAGGACACAGAAATTTGGGGTTGTGGCTTTGTGGTTAACAAAGAATGATCCCTCCCGCCCTGTTTTTGGCCTTTATGAGCTGTTGTTTTCATGTATTGAGTGATTTATCTTCTTTATCTAGTCTAACAGAAAAATACTTGTTCATACCCCTTAATACATAGCTTGAATGAAAAGGCAAGTCAAATCTGAAAAAGCCACTTAGATGAGATAAAATGGAGCTTTTTGTTGCTGCTCTTCCTTGTCCCCATCCCAAATGACAGCACCCTTTCTGTTACTCATGTCAGTAAGCAGGGAGTCAGCCTGGTTTGTTTTGTTGAGTCCTTGCAGCAGGCTATCTGTAAGTCTTCCAGAATCTTTGGACACTCTTCTACTTTTCCATTTCTCTCAATGAACTGATCTTACTCTTGAATGTTACTTTGGAAGGGCAAAGGCAGCTTTTTTTGTGTGCTTGTCCAGTTCTGTGTGTGAGGATGGTGCTTGTAATGGTATGCCAAAATGGTCAACATCACTGTATTTCAAGTGAGGTCATCCACAGTTTTGTTGACTTTTAAGTGATAGATTCTTGGCATGTGACCCAATGAAGGAAATGAAATCACTAGTGTTCTGGTTTCCTGAGGTAGTAGTGGGGATGTTATTCTCTGCAGTTTTTTTTCTTAGAAAGGATCAGGTGCTGTCCTCTTGTCTGAAGATTTTATGTCAAATTGTCATCAGAATGCCTGGATAGTCCTTGTGCTGGGGGATTTGCAAATTGAATTTCTGGTTACTCAAGAATAGACCGTCTAAGAACTGAGGAAGTTGTAGAGAAAACTTGTGTAGTGATAGTTAGCAATAATAGTGATAAAAAGCAATGGTTGTTTCTCCTTAAAGTTTGATGTCTGGTCCTAGTAGGCATTTGTAAACCTGAATAATTTTCTGCAACATACTGTTGCATCAAGCATAGAGATCAGAAACTTGCTTTTTATGATTTCAAAGAGAATTCTTTCATCCAGAGATGAAAAATGTGGAGGCAAAATTAGAAAATGTTTGGTATGATTCTGCTCCAATGTAAATTAGATTCTTCCTGCCCACTTCATTACTAGCATTATGATTGTGCAAGAAGCATAGTTGTAGAACTCCTCATTCACAATAATCAGGTATGCAAGAGATAATCTCAATTTTAAAATCACTTATTAAATATAAGCTTTCACAGAATCAGAGTTGGAAAGGACCTTGAGAGATCATCTAGTTCAACCCCCCTGCCTGAGCAGGATCACCTTGATTAAATCACACAGGATCACATCCAGATTGGTCTTGAATGTCTCCAGAGAAGGAGACTCCACAACCTCTCTGAGCAGCCTGTTCCAGTGCTCCCTCACCCTCACAGAGAAAAAGTTCCTCCTAATATTATGATGGAACTTTCTATGTTCCAGTTTAGAACCATTTCCCCTTGTTCTATCACTGGTCATCACTGAGAAGAGCCTGGATCTATCCTCCTGACACTCACCCTTTATATATTTATAAACATTAATGAGGTCACCCCTCAGTCTCCTCTTCTCCAAACTGAAGAGCCCCAGCTCCCTCAGCCTGTCCTCAGAAGGAAGATGTTCCACTGCCTTCATCATCTTGGTGTCCCTGCGCTNATGTTTCTCCCCAGATGCAATACCCTACACTTGCCCTTGTTAAATCTCATTCAATGTCTCCCTGCCCAGCTCTCCAGCCTGTCCAAATCTTGTGGAATGGCAGCACAACCTTCTGGGGTGTCGCCACCCCTCCCAGCTTTGTGTCATCAGCAAACTTGCTGACTGTGCACTCTATTCCCTCATCCAGGTCATCAGTGAATACACTGAACAGTACTGGTCCCAGTACCGACCCCTGAGGGACTCCACTAGTCACAGGCCTCCAGCCAGACTCTGTCCCGTTGATGACAACTCTCTGGCTTCTTCCCTTGAACCAGCTCTCAATCCACCTCACTGCTCTGCCCTCCAGGCCACACTGCCTCAGTTTGCCCACCAGGATGCTGTGGGAGACACTGTCAAATATTTAACTGAGGTTGAGGAAAACCACATCCACTGCCTTCCTATCATCCATCCACCTGGTTATATCCTCGTAAAAGGCTATTAATTAGTCAAACATGACTTCCCTTGTTCTTGTTTTTCCAAGCACTCCAGTTTGATATGCCAGTTACCTCCATTCAATATTACTCTAGTGAACCACGTGAATGTGATTTTCATACTGATTTGGTTTCTACAATGCATTTTAATGTCCCTGTTTTCCTTTTCCATACTACTGAGTACTGCTGGGTCTACAGTTTTCGTAACTTTGCACTCTGCCAGCTTTAGTTGAGGGCTGTATTTGTCCAGGGACAAGGTACCCTGAAGGACCAGCATGGCCTGGCAAGGCTGTAATGGCTGGTAGCAACTCGGGTTTGGTGTTTCCAGCAAAGTGCCGAGGGGAGATGAAGTGAAGGAGATTTAATGTAACACAGTGTCTGTGAGTTCAGCTCTATCAGGTCACTTAACATGTTTTCAGAAATGTATGTAGAAATGGCACCCTTTTACTCAAAAGAACTACTTCTTTCATATCCCCAAGGTTGATCTTCTCCATGGCTAAGGCAAGTTTTTTTTCCTGTCATTCCTTCAGAACGTCTGTTGAAATACTTTTCTGTATTTCAGCAAGCCAGATTGTATGTTGTCTTGCTCCTAATTAATATTTCTAGCTTAATTGGGTTTTTATCATATGTTTGTCAAGTGCTATAATTTTACACGACACTCTTACTCTCACTTCTCTATGGAGTTGGCAATTTACAAGGTGTGTCAAAATCAAACTTGATTTACTAAGGGACCAAGTTTTGATTTACTAATCAAGACAGAGGTCTTGATTTCAGAAATTACCTGTTTTCAGAAATTACCTGTTCTCAGAAGAGGTGTTTTCTGTAAGTCTGTAGGAGCAAACCACTGGCTTGTCACTTGAGATCTTCCCATGCCTAAGCTGAAATTCAAACTGGTGTCTGGCAGAGAGGGGGCAAAAGCTTGAAACCACAGTAAATATACCTGTTGTAGCACACTGCAGCAGCAGTGAGGTAAGAGTGAACTAGAGAAGTAAGGTGAACTAGTATGTACGCTGTACTATAGATATATTTGTTGCTATTACTAGAATAGGTAAGAGGGAAGAGACTAAAGTGGTATTTTTCCAGAACTCACTCACTGCAGAGTACTTTTGTGCTGGCTCTTGTCACAGATACCTTCTATCTGGAGCATCCCTTTGGATCAGTGTCCCCCTCGCTGATAGAGAATACTTTTGTCTTCTACACTAAATCTGAGCCTTAGGTTTGAGTCTGTTGAGACAGAGTTCATGACATCTTCATGTCTAAGTAACTCAGCCTGTCTTTCATCTGGGTTCCAGCCTAAACGTCTCGTACCGAGCTATTGCTGACAACTTCTCTTCTGCTGCTTCAGTTCTTTATCCTGCTTTCCTTGCCTGTGGCCCTGAGATGTCTCCTAGGTAGTCCCTTGCTGCTATTCTTCAGTCTCTACCAACATATTTTTCTCATTAGCCTTTTTAATCACAGTTAGAGCGTCAGTTGACTCCTCCATTAATGCGTTCCAGGCTGCTGTCATGTTGTGTGGAGTTGATGCATCTCACAGACCTTAGGGACAGGGAGCCATTGCAGCAATAAAGATGAAGAGCGTGAATCTCATTTTGCACCTGTTTCCCAGCAGTGCAACTCCTTTGGCTTCTTTGCTTTATCCTGCTGTGGGGATTTGAATCCCACATAGAGATGCAACAACCACTTCCATGTAAGTGCTACTCCATTAGTCTGATACTGGGGTAATTTGCACACCTGGAGTGAAATTCAAAGGGTTCTAGAAATGAATTACAGGTTTTCATGGTCGATTTTTCAACTGTAAAATTATTTGCTCGTGATTGGTGTCAGATAGGGGTGGCAGTTGCTGTGCTGTTGCCTATTCCTTTGTTGCCTAGGTGTCTTTTTTTTCTTTCTCCATAGTAATAATGTGTAATAATGTTCTCCTGTTACTCTGATAGACCTGCTGTGGCTTTGAAGGTATAAGAACACAGATAAAACAAACTTTGTAGGGAGAGGAATTTGTTTTTATTGAGCAAGATAAGCTTAGATCTCGCAGGGCATTCTTTCTCCAAAGACCCTGCAGTGCAGATTTTGGTGGTGTTTTCTGTGTTTTATGGGCAGGGAAATAAGCAGCTACCTAAAGTTATTAGATGGTTAGCTGAACCTATAGCAGAACCAGTTTAATGATACAGGTCATATGTTTGGTTTGCCATGTCTGAAGGATACAGTACACAGTTCTTAGAAGTTTTTAATCCTCATATGATGTTTTGGTGCATTCTGAATTTGTCTGATCCAAGCCAATGAGCATCCAGTCTTCTCCAGTGTCAGTCAGTGGTCAAAGAGGACTTCAGAAGGTTCACTGGCCTGTAAAGGTCTTTTCTTTTTTCCTTTCCCATTGGGGAGCTTTAGGCTCATATCTTGTGCACTACTGAAATTTAACTGGCTAGTTGTGTAATTTTATTGAGCAACATAAAATCAAAACAGTCAAGATACTAATCAAAGGCTTTCTAAGGTCAAATGAAGACTGCACAGGAACTACATGTGCAGTCAGGAGTTTTGATTAGTTGGGATTTACCTAACTTCAGCTGAATTAAGTTGTTTTTTTTCTTTAATCCTCCATAATTAGAATCTTGTCGCTTGTTCTTATTTTCTGAATTCTCCTGCAGTGGGAAGTTCATTATGGCATTGCACTTTTTTTATAATGATGTTTTTCTTGTGTGTCTGAATATGTAATTATCCCCTTTTATTAGCCCTCTTCCCAACCCATTATTTAACAGTATAGGCACATTATCAATTTCTTTCTTTTCTTCTTTGAATTTCTATCTGTGTGTGTGTTTTAAAAAGCTTTTTAGCTCACAAAACTACCCTAATTTCATTCTTAATTAACATGTTGTGGTGACTTTTATCTCTGGTGTTTTAAAGTGAATTTGAAGTTATTTTCATTTTTTATTCTCTACAAATCAGATTTTAGGAAACTATATAAAATTATTTCAAGTACCTTATTAGCAGGCCAGATGTAGCCCAGTTTTGAAATTTCCTTAAGACTTGAGCAAATACATAAAATATAAACTGTGCAGCATTCCTAATTTGATAGCAAACCAAATGAGTTGTTTAACAGTCCTTTTTACCTGTAAGTCTGGGAAGTTTCTTCCATCTTGTGGCAAACAGGTCAGCATCCCATTTACTGTTGTACTTTTAAACGTGATGGGTATGTGTGTGGGTTTTGATGACTAGCCTTTCTGCTAGAATTCATGAAAGTTCTCTTTCAAAAAAGCATTTTCTCTGAAATTATGCTTTCAGGGTCTTTTTCATTTCACTAACATATGCCTAACTACCGTTTACTGGCAGTGCACTCCAAATTTCTGTCAGGAGGAGTAAATTTTAAAAACACGGTTTTGTACTTTAAAATTTGTCTTTTGATTGCTATATCTTTATGTTTTGCCTTCAACAGATGTCTAGCTACTTAGCTGAGGGAGAAAAAAGCTGTCCCTGCAAAAAAGATGAGTGGAGTAAAAATTATTTTTTACTTTGGCGGTGTGTTAGAGCAGTTTACGCTGTGCACTGATATTCTTCCCACTCCTTTGGGACTTGTCGGTGATCATTTGTGATAGTGTCATTTGAATGGGGAATAAGAACCTTAATTTGAGGGAAGGAACGAAAAATAAATCAGTTATGGTTGAGGTTATACTGCAGCATATAGGTTCTTTGGGGTTTGGAATCCCCATTGCCTCTACTTGGAAGGCTGTCTGCAAACCAGATCCCAAACTTGTGGATGATGATGATGATTCTATTGGCCACATTTAACATACTTCCTCAGATATTTTGACACCTGTGGCTGCAGAGTGCTCAGTGTTACTATCTCCAGTGCAGTAGGCTTAAAAGCAGCAGGAATCCTTATGACCTGACCTGACCTGGAAAAGAGGAGGCTGAGGGGAGACCTTATCACTATCTACAGCTACCTGAAAGGAGGTTGTAGAGAGGTGGGTGATGGTCTCTCTGCCGAGTGACAGGTGATAGGACAAGGTGAAATGGCCTCAAGCTGTGCCAGGGCAGGTTCAGGTTAGATGTTAGGAAGAAATTCTTAACTGAAAGAGTTGTTGGGATGTGGAGCAGGCTGCCAAGGGAGGTGGTTGAGTCACCATCCTTGGATGTATATAAAAGACAGGTAGATGAGGTGCTCGGAGACATGGTTTAGGAGAGGACAGGTATGGTTTGACTTGATGACCTAAATGTTCTTTTCCAACCTAGTGATTCTGTGACCTCCTGAGTAACTTCAGCTGTAGGGTTGCATCTGCTGTGGTGCATCTCAGTCTAGTACAGAGCAGTCCTTGAGCTGCAGTATGTTAGTGCTGCGGTTACTGTGCTTCTGGATACAGGACTCCTTATGATGGAGCATTTACCATACAGCCGAGGAATGAGCTCCAGTAACTCATCATTGCATCCAAAATCTGTGTCTTACTTCCACCCTCCCCCAAAGTACCAATGTGGGAATAGAACTGCTGTCCTTGCCCTTCAAACTGTGGAGTACCAAAATGCATCACTATAGCTTATAATACTGATTTTTAGAAAGCTTTCTACCTATGTCTACCATGAAGTGTGTGTTACCTTTCCAGATCACTGAAACTCATGAAAAGCCAAACCCAGAAATGCAATATAGCACACATCCTGATTGTGGTCAGAACACTGAGAAATGCTAGCCATATCCTAAATTTAAAATTAACTGTGGAAAAATATAGGTTTTATATGAAAATATTTTGATTTCTATCCCACAGCTGCTTGGACTGTTAATCAGATGATTAAGCTTCTTTATTTCTGTGTTTTAGATTCTTTAAAGCACTGCTCTGGCTGTGCAAATGGATATAAATTACATCAGTGTTCAGAGGCGATGAAAGTCAGGGTCTCTTGGGTGTCCAGTGAGCTGTGTAGGATATTACCTCATCTGCTGGGTCAACAGTGAGAACTTGCTCTTCCTGTTAGGTTTATTGCAAAATCATTGCAGTATTTTTTTTTAATTAAGAAGTTTGTTGGTTTACCTTGATTCATCATAATTTTCCCTGTTTAATGCTTATTTCCAGCCATTAGCATCTATATTTGCATTTTCGTTGTTATGCTCTTCCTTTATAGGTATATGTGCATGATACATGTCGATATAAAATTATATCATTCAGCACTTTGGCAGTAAGTGACAATATCTTATCTACCAATGGAATCTCTATTGAAAAATCTTCACATATGTACTTCTTCCACATGTACTCATGCTTCTGTTTATATTATGGATGATTTTTGTCTGACTAAGGCATAACTACTGCATTTGAGGTTCTGTCCTTCATTTCAGCCAGACCTACAGGCCCCAGCCAAAACATAAACCTGATTTATTTTTCTTTCTGTCTTCATTTTGGAATACTATCTTGTGGATGGCAGCAGAGAGAAAGGGAGAAATACGGAGTGCAGCCAGCCTGAAATCTTACATGATACAAGGGAGAGTATTTCTTCACCCTTTACTGACCCAGTATGCAACTGGAGCTATTCCCTGGGCTCCTCAGTGGGAAGAGGCAGAGGGGTGCTGGTGGAGCAGTTAACTGTACCATGAGATGGTGGAAGTGGCTCTGATACTTTTTGGGAGGCAATGCTGCAGCCCTGAGTGGAATGGCTTTTCACATGGGGATTCTCTGGGTGTCAGACTGGTGGGAGTCACACTGCAGCTTCTCTCTCTCTTTAACAACCTGTGTGCTTATAAGGTACTTGGGGTAAAAACTAAAGCAGGAGAGAATGATCGACTTGTGTACTGGTGGCCTTGTAGTATGGGAATATGACACTGAGGATGAGCCTCATTCATAGTATCTGAGGCTTGAGAGGTCTGAGGATGTGTCTCCTCTCAGCCATGGATGACCTTGCAGTATGGCTCCTACCCTGAAGCACATGGGTTTTGTTTGTGTTCTGTTGTGGGATGAGGTTTTGGGGCATGCAGCAAGCTCATAGCTCTGTGTGGAGTGCCGTTGCGTATCAGTTACTGCAGGTTCAGCGGAGACGCAGCAGTGCTTTGATGTAGTGAATTTGGAAGTCTGAATTTTAAGTATGAGTGGGAGAAGTGATTTCAACAAAATACTGTAGCCTGTGACCCATAGCTTTGCCAAACTCGATGTGAAAGACTTGCCCACTTTGAATTCTAGTGTAGAATCGTTGCTAATTTATCTTTAGCGTGGTGTTGTAAAACAACCTCCTCTTCACTGAAATATTTGGAGTGCAGGATCTGCCAGTCACTTGTATCTACAAGTATCCTCTTCAGGCTTAATGGAACCTTGGTGAAGATTTTCACTGCTTCAATTGAAGCTTTGCCAACTAGTCTTTTGAGAACAAAAGATCCAGGCTATTCATTAATAACCATAAACTTTTCAGCTGAATTGTGACTTGATTTGTGAAAGATTATGGATTTCACAGGCTTTCAAGATTTTAATGCAAAACCTCAATGAAACTCAGTAGCTCTAGTAAGGTTTAACTTTGGGATTTAACTCTGAAATGAACAAATGTGATTTTAAAGGGAAAGAAGACACTACATGTGTGAACTTCTATACAGTAAAACTGATCAGGATCTTTAGGCAGTTTTATGTAGTGCTGTTACCCTGCTAGACATCCAGGGGTCTGAGGCACTTCTAGTCTTTGTTTCCAGGTTGCCTTTCTGTCATCAAAGTCTGCAGGTCTTTCAGTTTGGCTCAAGAAGGACCTTTCCTAGATTTTTACCATCCTCCCTATAAGAGGCTTGTGATTTAGTAAACCTGTTGTGGGCATCCAGGTTATTTCTACTCCAGACTTTAATAAAGATGACAGCCCAACTGATCCTATTTCATACCAAACAAGCGTTGTGAATCCGAGAGGCAAGCGCAGTTGATAACAGAGGTAAAGTTTGGTGGTATCAGCAATATTTTTGACAGGAGATAGCACAAGAGCCCTTCTCTTCACCTCCTTTTATTCTTGCTCTTAGCTTCCTGCCCTCAAAACAAGTGCAGTTTTTCTTTGGTAAAGCCGTTTCTCAGGAAGTCATCTCATCCGTGTGGCAGCATGAGGTGAGTTAGAAACGCGGGTCCCAGTTCTGGCCTGCAGGCTGCATTATGAACATAGTAGCTACCTTCTGTGTGTGGTCCCAGGATGCTAGTGCAATGTCCCCTGTGTCCTGGTACTCTTCTGCAGTGGCCTGCTATAGTGTGTCATGCAGCTTCCTTCTCAGCATGGGCATGCAAAGGGCTCCTGGTACACTAAAACCTGTTTTCAACCATATACCTTGGAGATGTACCAGAGGAATACAGGGTGTTTTATGTATACTAACCCAACTTGTCTGCATTGGTGGAAGAAATGAAGATACATACCTAAAACGTGCCATGCCTTGCAGAGAAGCTGAGTAAATAAAAGAGATATGAAAATGTAGGCTGCGGCCATCTGAAACAGAAACCCATTTGTTCCCAGTGTAAAGAATACAGCTATATGTTGAGGGGCATGAAAATATAATTAGGAGTTTAAAAAGGGTTTTGTTAATATTAATGTATTTAATCTACTTGTTCTCTGTGTATTCTGAAGGAGTTACCCTCTTATTTACTAGGAAAAAAACCCAAACCCACAGTATTGTTAATTTGGTTGTTAGTGTTTTGTTTCCAGGTATCCTGCACTGTCAGGAAGCCTAGCACAAAACTGAAAAATCTTAGTGGTCCATTTGTGCAGAATCTTTATTAGTGATGGTAAAAAATCCAAAAAGAGTAAAGAGCCCAATATGACTTTATAATCACAGGTTGTATTTTGAGAGATTATATCTCTAGTGGTAAAAGGTATCTTTTTATCGTGTGACTTTTTTTAGGTGGATACAATTGGGAAAGGAATATAATGTACAACATTTACAATGTCATTTTATAATAGTTTTATTCTAAGTCTGCCCTTTAAAGGCTATGCAGACATGAGTGGAGAGCAGCACACTTGAGTATCTCTTTAATTGACTGAGAGCACTCTAAAGATGAAACTAGAGGACAGAGCTACATGTCGCATCAAAAGCCAACAACCAACCTGTCCTGTCATTTTCCATGAGATTTCTTATACAAGTAGAGAAAGCTAAAGGAAAAGTTAGAAGATTTGTCAGAAGATTCATATCAGAAGATTCTGATATGCCTCAAAAGTTTGAGGCATATCAGAATCAGACAAGTCAGTTTTCAAAGGTTTGGAAGATCATGGCAGTTCTTGTATGCCCTGAGTCTTTGTAAAAGGATGAAATCTGAAGCACTACAATGAGTACAAGAGGCACAGTGTTAACTTATCCATAGAAACAAGCCTGGCAAGGATATGCATTTAAAAATGCTGTATAGAAGCTACATTTGTTTGCTGTGTTTGAATGTTAGTGTTACACGCTAGGAAGTACCGAGAGTGCCTTCAGCATGAGGCCAGTTAATGAACCATCATCCCTACTGGGGACACAGATGTTACCCACTGCTGAATTCCAAGTCCCTTGCTCTTTTACCGCTGTCCTCATCCAAGTTGCAAGGCTCAAAGATTTACTGTTAGGGAACTTCCCTCCCCAGCCTAGCCTTTGAAAGGCACTGCAGCAGGCCCAAAGACTAAGATAAGGGAAAGACCTTGAGAAGCTTGCTGGTCTGTAGTGCTTATCACTCAGGGGAATAATCAATCCATTGCATACTTGTTATGTTAATAGCTTCCTGCTGAGTCATCTTGACATTCATTAGCTTACCTTGGAATTGCTTTTGGTTTTAGAATAGCTTTCAGTGAAAAACAAAGTTAGGTTTAGTCTAATAGAAAGTTAGGTTTAGCCTAATGAAGAAGTATCCCTTGGGTCTGACAATAACAAAAAGAAAGGAATGTGGTGTCTTACTGGCTGCTCTGATTGAGGTCTGTGGCGTTTGCTAGCTGGCAGAAGAGAGTTGTGGCTTACTAGAACTTTGACATTGCCCTTCACAAAATGCAAGCTCGGACAGGGCACATAACATCATTTTCATTGTTTGTTTTTTTGGTTTTTTTTTATCCCTTCACACAGTGAACATAATTAACCTCCTACATTCCCGATGGGCCACCACGAGTGCAGGGGTAGTGTTTGCTCGGGGCAGCAGGGTAGCCAGAGTGATGAAGAAGGACGAAGTGCTGCCTTGTCACGGCGGAGACCATGTCGCTACTGCAGTTCCCCAGGTGAAAAGCGGCCCTTTCCTTGCTCGCACGTCCCCTGTGAAAGGTCAGACCCAGCCCTCGCACCCACCCGCGGCCGGGGCAGCGTGGGTGCCCGGAGCTGTCCAGGGTTCTGACTCGCCGGCACGGAGCCCGCAAGCGACCCGCACCGACTGGCTGAGGCACAGTCACCGAAGCGACTCAGAAACACCGTGTGGTGACCAGTTCTCACGGGTGATGCTGTCTAGAGAGGCAGGTTGGACTGAAATATCTGATGGTAAAACCAAGGGAAGCACCAAGTCAGGGCAAAAATCTGTGGATCTGTCAGAAGGTGTCCCTTTATGAGACTTTAATTTTGTTCTGTGTTGGCTTTCAACTGGACTGTAGTTGCCACAATACAGAATCACAGAATATTAGGAGCTGGAAGAGACCTCAAAAGATCATTCAGTCCACCCCCCCTGCCCGAGCAGGATCATCTAGATTAGATCACACAGGAAAGTGTCCAGATTGGTCTCGAATGTCTCCAGAGAAGGAGACTCCACAACCTCTCTGAGCAGCCTGTTCCAGTGATCTGTCACCTCACAGTGAAAAAGTTCCTCCTAATATTATGATGGAACTTTCTATGTTCCAGCTTGGACCCATTTCCCCTTGTCCTATCATTGGTCATCACTGAGAAGAGCCTGGATCCATCCTCCTGACACTCACCCTTAACATATTTATAAACGTTAATGAGGTCACCCCTCAGTCTCCTCTTCTCCAAGCTGAAGAGCCCCAGCTCCCTCAGCCTGTCCTCAGAAGGAGGATGTTCCACTCTCTTCATCACCTTGGTGGCCCTGCGCTGGACTCTCTCAGGGAGTTGTATGTCCTTATGGAACTGAGGGGCCCAGAACTGGACACACCCACACAGTTTAACTTCTGATTTTCTGGTTCTGATGTATGCTCTGCAGTACTGTGACTTCAGCCTTAAGCTGGGTTTGGTCCCTGACGTCTAGCCTGCCCGTGCCCTCAGTAGAGGAGCTAACATCTATGTCTGCAGGCTACTTCCAACAAAGGGTGCCTTGTGTTTGGTTTTTGGGCAACCTACACCTTTATATGATGCAATGACACTTACCTCATTTTAAGCTTATGTTACTAAGTGGTTTATTATTGATGTAGAAATAAATGATCATTGCTTATTAAAATCAGTTTATCTTAAGTTATTCAAATTAATGAATTACTCTCATGGACATACTATTAATTTTAAGGAGTGATGGTTTCATTACCTGAAAAAAAAAAACCCCAAACAACAAATAGCTTATGAAGCTTCATTGATTCTGTGATTGTGATAGTTTTTCTCCTCTGCCTCCCTGGACTTATAAACTTCTGTTTTCATAACCTTTAGACATGACATTACACAACACTGCACTTTGCACTAATTGCTTCCTTGACTGGCAAACATTCATTTTTAAACAATTTGGCAGTCACTTATTATATGTAAATCCTCTTATGCCGCTAACCAGCATTTTTGCTTTTCAGCAGACTTTTATCCTTGTCTCTACATTTCTACACAAGGACTGCTCTAAAGCAAGACAGACCTTTCAGTGAAGGCCTATACCTTTGTTTTACTAACAGTCCTTCAAATTCTTTGCACTGTTTTCTTTGCATACTGTTATTTGCTTTGCAGCTCTTATGGGTCAGCTTTTCTTGTGTTACTAGTTAAATGAGCCAACTCACATGCCATCTAGGTTTGTGGGCAGGCTAAAGATGTAGGATATAGATGGATATGGGCTCCTGATCTGGCCCAGATATAATGGCTCTTTGGAACTGGGTACATATATTGGTTCCTCAAACTATTTATTTCTTAGTGTATTTTATATATTTGGTTTGACTGTGTGCAATGGGAGGGGAAAAAAGTGATCACTTTGCCTCTCTGTATTCATGCTGTTGTTTCATCCAACTCAGTAGTGCATTTCCATGCATTTAAATGGTGCCTGGGCAGGCTAGTATCATAAGTTTTTCCTCATCCAGTTGCTACCCACAGACCTGTGGGTACAACCTAGAAATAAAACAACCTGTATAAACACCTGGAAATACCAGAACTCCAAGATGTGTCCTAACTAACCTTTCTCTCTCTTCCATTTGCTGTTTATCTATATTTACATAATTGGAATCAGAGATTGCATTTTACTGAACACTTGATGTTTGGTTTGGTTTATTTTCCTTTTTTAATCCTCTGATTGGTAAATAAACCTGCATCTGTATTTTAAAATTTAGACTTTTCTAAGTCTAAAATTTCTCTTATAGATATTTCTTCCTTATCTGTAAGTGAAACGTTCTTAATAGATCAAAATTTTCTCATGTACTAAATAATAATTAGTATATAACAATAATATGTAATAATAAATAGTATATAATATATATGCAAGTGTTAAATAAAGTGAACAATGCTTCCATGCTGCCAGAAAACAAACTCATTGTTTAAACCTTGCTCAGACTCTAATTGCAAGTTTCCTAGAGAGATTAATCCTTGCTAGTTGTCTTTGATGTCTTTTTAACTAGTGATTTTCAGTAGATGTCACTGATTCATCCAAGCTATTTAGAGGTAAAGCAAAGGCAAGTAGATTAGTAGATTTTTTCCTTGTAGCAGCTCATTGTCTAATATGAGCTAAATGGAAGCATATTGTTTTTACTACATCCTGAAAATAAAAGCCAGAGCTTTAAACTTCCATATCTACCAGATAATGGAAAAAATTCCTTATTTTGGCGCCCTTGTAAGTTGATTGATTTCCTCTGCTGCAGCTCATTATTCATTTCCCTGGGATCAGAGAGCCCCTGGGAATTCAGAGCTCCATTCCTTTGTTTAACTGTTATTGTCTCTTGCACAGGTAGAATCGGAAGCCCATGATATTTTTTATGAGCTGAAACCAACCTTATTCATTGTATGTACACTGTGTGCTACTAATAAGATTTTAGAGAACTTTATATTTCTATAGCTGGATGAGCTTTTTAGTAAATCAACTGGATACATGCAAATGGGTCTCCTGACACCGTCTTCAGAGTCCTCCTGCCTTTCCTACCCCCACCCACATTCGACGCGCAGGCTGTTGTTGCATTTTACAACTATTTGTATTCTGCTCATGCTGTTGTGGAAACATTCATCCCTCATCCCTGATGAGGGATGAATGTTTTCCTAACCCTGCAGGGGTTAGGATTGGTCTTAAAATGCTTAGAAACCACGTGTGTGTGATTGTGGATTGATCCTAGTAGTAACCTTGCACGTATATGAAAGGTTTGTTGAGAAATCCTTTGTAAAGCTGGGAAAATAAGAGAGTAGTTCCCCTTGCTGAACAATAGCCTTGCAAAATTTCCAAATATTTTCCTGCCTTTGCTGATTCTGTGTTGTCCCACGCTCTCACAAGGGAATAACTCAACATGAGAGTACATTGTCTACGTATTTCTCCACCAGGCATAGTAAACAGATACCCTGCAATGTTTCTGGTTTGATTGCAGCCAGTTGCTGTTCTATCCTGAAGTTGCTGAGGGAGAAAGGACAGTCTGAGTTGGAGGATGCTGTCACTGGGCAGTCATACTATTTGTTTCTGTCAACATTTCTCTAACTGCAGTATGATAGTTATTTATGTTAACAGAAAGATTTGTGCATGGAAATTGTGTGCCTATGTACATTAACTTCCTCAGCTGGGTAACTGCATGCTGCAACACAGGAGATGATTTGAAAAAGTTATTCTTAATTTCCTCAGGACTGCAGAGTAACTTGCTAAACTCACTAAAATGGGAACTACTCTTGTTGCTTAGTAGATATGCATGACATTAACAACCTAGTTTTGCCCCTGAAGTGATGATTTGTGATTGCTCTTTTTTCCATGAAACTCAAAAGTGTTCCGATGTGAAACATTTGCCTCTTTTCTGACTTAAATTTTTAGAGCATTGTGTCAGTGTAACCCTGGCATATATGGTTTGGTATACCTTGCTTTTTCTCCTCTCCTCCAGCTTGGAACAGCTTAAGAAAGGAGCAGGGGAAAGAGATAAGCAAACTCTTCAAAAGCATCACCTGGAAGTTGGATCTGAGTCTTTCTGCCATAGGGTGCAGCTGAACCAGGAGGGGAATTAGTTCTTGGTGTGAAAGTGTTTCGTGAGTGTTTAAGTCTGAGTCAGCTGAAATCTAAGTGGGAGGGTGTTGTGTACCCACATCTGGAGGTGCTGGCATAGCAGAGCAGGGCTGAGAATCTGCCACAGTTGATGGGGGTTTTCTTAGAGGTTCGTGATTGCATGTGGTGAGGTCAGGTGGACATGTGAAAAGAAGGAATTGCTGAGTGCTTCCATGGCTGTTGGCAGAGTTTAGTGATTTGATCCGGGAATCACAGTCTATCCTTCTTATCACAGAGGATTAAAAAAGGAAAAAAACCCACCCAGACATCAAGTGAGTTATTCTAGTGCCTTGGAAGACAGTTAGGGAGACAGTTATTTACATATATTGGTCAAGTTGTTTCTTAAGGAAATTGTATGTTATTCTTTTGTTTTGTGTAGTCTATATGGGACTGGCTTGGTCCATGGAACATTTAAATGCAACTATTTGGAAGCTCAAGTCCTTCTTGAGATCTCCCAGTTGTGGAAATGTTGGAAGCTAGAATCCATTAACATCTTCCAAATACGAAACAACCTACACTCCCTTCCTCACCTTCCCTCCCTCCCCCCTCCCTGAGTGGTCATGAAAAAATATTTCCTTCTAACATTTTTAACCTGAAGTTTGGGGTCCTAGTGTATTGCAGGTCATAAACTTTGGACCCAGAAATCTTCCAGAATTTTGGAATTTCCCATCCATTAATGTATCTTTGTTTTGTAAAGGAGAAGGCTCTTCACATTCCCAGAACATTCACTATGTAAAATACTGTTTATGCTATACCAGGAATATTCTGTTTTCTAAAGTAATCCCCAAATAAGGTTTTAATTTTTTTCTTTCCCTCCCCCTTTCCTCCAATGTGTTATCCTGGCTGTACAAAGGCTGATTCCATTGAATTAAATGCAGAGTGACAATTTGAAATGTTCTTTTAATTCATGGCAAGTACTCACTTGCAGTGACTTCACGCTGGGTGGAAAGCTATTAGGGAGCACACCGTTTTGAAGTTCCTACTTGAAGTACATCTTTAACTAGAAAGGACTGCCAGCTAGGTACTGGTATACTCTGTGCTTTTTGTGAATGTGCAGGTATGTTGCAAAGTGCTCTCTTTTGTGTGTGGTTGCTCTGCAGTTAATATGCCATGTATCCTTTTGCATGTCAGAGGGTTTCCTGCAGCAGCAGAGCAGTGCCTTCAGTCTCCTAAGTGTTCTTCTACAGTCCTGTGTCCATGTATAAATACTTCACGAGATGTTCATCTCATGCAAAACAATACTGCCTGAAGTACATATTTGTGAAGAGCATTACCTGAAATTGGATGGTTAATTTCACTTCAGTGCATCATAAAGACACTGATAAAGACACTGCTACCATGCCTGAGTCCTGCTTGCATGGTACTACAGAGAAGCTTTCCCCACCTGGGCCACTTCTCTTTTGGAGAAGCAATAAGAGTTGGGCTAGTTGGCAGTGCCTCTATGGAGCAAAGAATCCATGAAAAAAAAAATCTAAAAAAGGGTAGCAGAAGGCTTATCGTATGTTCTCTTTCCTATTTCCTAGAGGGATTTCATAGAATCATAGAATGGCTAGAGTTGGAAGTGACTCCCAGAGGACATCTAGTCCAACCCCCCTGCAACAAGCAGGGACACCCCCAACTAGATCAGGTTGCTCAGGGCCTCATCCAACCTGGCCTTGAACTTCTCCAGGGATGGGGCATCCACCACCTCCCTGGGCAACCTGTTCCAGTGCTCCACCACTCTTACAGTAAAGAACTTTTTTCTAATATCCAATCAAATTCTCCCTTCCTCTATTTTGAAACCATTACCTCTTGTCCTGTCACAACAGGCCCTACTGAACAGCCTCTCCCCATCTTTCTTGTAGCCCCCCCTTGAGGTACTGGCAGACTGCTCTAAGGTCTCCCCGGAGCCTCCTCTTCTCCAGAAGTTAGTCACTGCCACAGTTTCTTCTTGTAACAATTGATTGTCATGGAGTACTAAGGTCTGGTAGATTCTGTGTCCAGAATTTGAAAAACTATGCTCAGCATGTTTATCAGTACTCATAATTAGCACACACAGGATCAGTGTGCTGAGCACCTGGGATCAGTCTGGCAGGACTCAGACCGATACGTCGCACAAATCAAATGTGAGAAATGTACACCTGACCCTCAGTGTTGTGACAGCATTACCACAGAGACAAGACTTTTGGCTTGCTTCTTGCTTAACATTCCACACATTTTTTCACATATTAGTGGAATATAGAGAATTTTGTTCGAATTATAGCTGAGACACGTGTTTAGCAAGTCTCAGTGGAACATACATTGTGATTCTGGCAGATTTTGCACATGCAAAGCCAGCTTTCAGCAGTTTCACTAATGTGCTTTTATAATAGGGCTTTGGCTGAACACAGAGCAGTGTAGTAGGACTGGTGTGGCATTCCCAGTCTGCCAGTAAAGTATCAGCGAGGTGTCCTAATACGTTACAACGCACACATCCTCCAGCCACTGCATTACATGGAGAGGAGCTTCTCTTTTTCTGGCACTCACTCAGACACTTGGATCCTAATCCCTGTTTCTTCTGTTTCTCTGAACAAAAGTGAGTTCTAAATACTGTTGTTAAAATATTCGGTGCATTTCAGACTTTGTGCAGTTATTGCAATCAGTAACTTCAAACAGAAAAGTCAGGCTGAGAAGTCTGTGATGGGAAATGTATGAAGTTGTGAGTTACTACATGCAAGACCTTCTAGATAACAGATTCCAATTTTAAGTGAAATCTTGGGGGGTGAGGGTGGTGGGAGAAGGCCACATTTTCATTTTTTTTTCTAAAAAAACCCAAGCCACATAAAACCCAAATTCCCCAAACCCAACTAGCAAGACCCAAACCAACAAACCCTAAGTATTTATTGGTTTTTTGAGAAAACTATTGTTTTCCTGAGAAAATAACCATTGCCTCTAAAGGATGGAAGGAATGACAGTTGTCTCCTGTGGTGGCATAATGTAGAAGGTGGACTGAAGAGTCGTCTCTATTAGGAGGAGCAGCTCCTCATGACCATCATGGTGTCCGTTACCTTGCTGTCCATAGTCACTTTGGGCTCCTGTACCTGGCTCAGGGCAGGACTGGAGCAGTTTGAGGGAAAAGGAGTGAGTGACATGCAGGAACCACAGCCACCTTACACATTCCCTCACTGATAATATGCCATCCCTGACACTGATGGTTTTTAGAGCCAGCTGCTGTCACGCTGTCATGTGTTGTCAGCTCTGTAGTAGGAGTAAAAGGCCCATCAGACCGTGATTTGTTAACAGTGCAGAAGGAGCATTTGCCACCCTACCACCTCTGACAGTGTAGGAGACCAATGCTACCTTACCTGTGGCAAAAACAGAGTTATCCTTTAAAGTGTCAGCTGCTTCCTTATGCAAAGGGGCATGAAAATGGTTTATGAAGAGCTGAATTTGGCTTCTTGCTAATTTTCAGGGTTTTGCTGGCTCCTTAGGAGTATCAGTAGAACTCCCTCCTTTTCATCAGAATGGTGTCTTCTCAAAAGGGACAGTGAAAACACAGCATCTCTTGCAAGTTCAAAAATGATTATTTAAAGCCCTGTTTTATTGTAAGTTTTGTTCCCAGTGTTTTCAATGTTTCTGACATCTTCAGCATGAAATCAGAGGCTGAATAACTGTAATTTTTCCTGTTTTCCCAGTAAGAATTTGCTACTGATTAAAGTCTTTGGCAGGGAGTGGGCAAAAATTAATGCATTAACAGCCTAACAATGAATCAAAGTGAATTAGAGTGGCATTATCTAAAATAAATTAGATTTTGTTAGTACTGTGTAATGTTCTTTTAACTGATGACAAGGATTTATGTCTACTTAGATGAATGATGAAACTAATCAGTGAATTGCTGGATAGATGCTTTGTTAAATTAGTCCTGTATTCAATTGGGAGTCTTTTAATCTATTGCTCTGTGTGCTTATTTGTCATCCAATTCACAGGGGGATGTTCAGGTAGTTCTTTTCATTTCCATGAACATGAACTACAACATCTTCATTGATTATCAGTGGAGTTTCATTGTATTAAACCAGGGAAAAAGAGACAATGGGGCCTTTCTGTCTTTGGTTTTATTTGGCGATGCCTTTTAAAAACCATCTTACAAAATCGTTGTACCAATTATTTTAAACAGTTTTAAAGGGAATTCATCCCCCTTACTTCCAGCATGCAAATGTGGTTTTAGTTAGTATTTTGAAATCTTGTGGTAATGATTGCTTAAAATTGGAGGTGAGTTGGTAATTTATTTTTACATTTTTTTTCTGTTACAGTAGATGAACTGATGCTGTGCTGTTTTTTCTAGTCCGCCCACAAGGCTTTGGCAGTTAATTAAAATTTTATGAATGAAGAAAATAACCAATGTGTTTGCAATGAAAATAATAAGAGTTTCAGGAAGCTAATATTAATGGAAGTGCTTTTGTTACAACCTTATGGTCCAAAACTGGCATTGTTAGACCAGCTTACAATTTTAAGGAGAAAAACAACAGAGGGTTTTGTGAGCATTTAGCATAAATGACAGCTGGGCCTCTGCACTGGGGGAACTTATATGCTGTTAACTATGAACTGACAGTTTTCCTAGCAAGGGTTGCGCTGTGGGAGGTAAAGAAGGAATGCATGAGAAGGGTTTTAAAGGTCTTGTGAAACATATTCTGCTCGTAATAGAAACACAAATGTGTTTATGATAATGGGTTAATGTGTTTAAGCAAATAGGTTTACTACAGTATATGCATCTCAAATAGCATCATCACCTTAAAAGTGTAATGGTCTTTACTGAAAACTGCCTTTACTGAAATTGCAAGTAATGCCCAAGACTATTTTACGAGAAAAATAAATAAAGCCAGTTAAATTCTAGAGCAAGGCATAGCCTTCTAACTCTTCAGTGCCAACATAACATTCAGAAAATCTGAAAGCAGAGCACTCACACTGTGAAGATAATACAGGATCTCCTGGCATGAGAAAAATTATCATTATGGAAGTCTTTTAGCCTTCGAGGAAAAACCCCCAACCTTCCAGGTTTTGATAATTGATCATATTTTACATTCAGCCTTAAAACCACAGTGCATACCTTGGCATGTCAGCAGTAGGAGTAGCTAGAGGATTCAGGGAAACATCCTGAAAGTCCAGTAGTGGTGTGGAAAGCTACTAAAGAGCCAAGTATTTCCGTTGTGTTCCAGGGCCAGAGATTCCTTTTGCTTAATTATGGTGAATGACTGCTTAAGCTGTCTGCACCTCCTATTTTGGGCAGCCCAAAGGCTTCCATGAACTGAATCCTTTGGGAACTAACAGAATGAAGCCAACAACATTTTATCTTTGAAGAGCCTTTATCTGTGCTATCTGTCCCATGAGCATCCTTCGGCTGTGGAGGGGAGGGAAGCGTGCCATCATTCATACTGATGTTCCTTGTAGTGGGTTGGGTATACTGCTGCTACCTAGATTAAAGAATGGTGGTTTCCTAACAATTTCAAAGCCCAGGACCCTCTTCTTTTGAAAGATGGAAAAGAAAAATGCCTTTTATAGTCAAGCAACATCAGTAGAAAATTTGTGAGTTTGGGCTTCTGGAAGCTGCATCTGTTGAACATTTTAAGCTAAACAATATAGAGTCTGTCTGATGTTTGTGCCATTTTTAATGTCCTCCATTTTCAGTGCTTTGCTTGGACAGGCAAAAGTTTCTGTGGGCTCTGGTGGGCATGATGGCTTTTCATAGAGAACTCTTCAGCTGAGTTTTTCTCCAGTGTCCATAGAGCAAGTGGATTTCTTCTCAGGTTAGGCAGAGAGGCAACCACCGTGGTGATTTTAGCTGTGCCTTCTAATTTCCTTGTGCTCGCTCAAGCCACCCTGGCAGCCTTGATCTTTTTATTTCTTGGACTTTCTGAAGGACAAGAGTTCCAAAGCTTTGCATGCTTTTGGAAACAAGCATGCATGCATATAACAACTAATATTACCATATTTGGGTATAAGAGGATATAACCCCCCCACACTCTTGCCAAAGGACAGAAAGTCAACCCAAGTGATACAAAAACCTGTTTGCAACACACAGAATTTAGAAGCATTTAGTAACTTCTAAATGTTTATTTTGGAGGTCCAAAGACACTGGACATGTACTAAAGCCACAGAATTTATGTGGTAGTGTTCACAGTTCTTAAAAGTGAGAGTTAATGGCTGCTGCCTTTGTCTGGGATTTGTCACAGCCTTGCCTTTGTATCACTAGCTGTCTTAGAAAGAGCTTTGATGTATCTTGAATAAGAAAGGTACTGTTATTTATAAACCATATCTCTTTTACATTTCCTCTGGTTCCCCCCCCACCCCCACCTTGCTGAGTATGTGAACTGTCATGTGGTCAGGGTCACCTCAGAGATGAGATGGAGCATATGAAATTCAAAGGACTAGTTCAATATCTGTGTCAATTAAAACTGTTCTCGAGAAGGCAGATGCAGGACAAGAAAGCAGCGGCCTACTTAGTATTACTCTGCTGTGCTATTACTGGGTTCCTCATGGTGGCTGGGCCTTGAGAAGCTAAAATTTATTTTTTTTTGCTTCAGCATATCTTAATCCAGAGTTAGGATAAGCAAAAGGCTTTAATGTTATTCATTAGAAAGCAGCTTGTGGCTTTATGCTAGCTGAATGGAATCTAGTTTGCTGAGGAAAGAAGATACAGCAAATAACTCAAAGGAAGAAAATACTCAAGACAATAGGAAAGAAGTGCTAAGAAATACAGAGTTTGTGCTGTAATGCTGGGTCTGTTTTCTGGACTTTGTACACTGTTGTGATGCCTGGTGAGGATGTGATGCAGTGTTAGACGTTGCACCAAGGAGGACAAGTGCTGCCACCGTTCTGCCTCGTCCGCCTGGAGAGAATTGTTTTACCGTGCTGCATCCTGTCAAGGGTATTTGCATTTGCAGAGGCCCGTGCAGCAACTTCTCTCTCTGCTACAAAGTCAGGTTTTGGCAGGTATGATAAATAAAACAATCCCTGCACAATTTTTGGGTTTTTTTTTTTTTGCATGAGAAGAACGTAGCTCATGTAGACGAGTTCTGTTCTGTAACTAAGTCACAGAGCTTTAAATTCGCATGTCTTTTCATGACCGTTCTTGTTCGTTTTGTTGGGTGCTGGGCTGCACTGGTATGCTGTGTGCTCTCTAAATGACTGTCTTGACCTCATAGAAGGTGAATGACTTGGGGCTGGAAGGAAGATATCCCACCCCTAGTTTTAGAATCACAAACTGGTTTGGGTTAGAAGGAACTTTAAACATCACCCAGTCCCAACCCCTGTGCCATGGGCAGAGACACCCTCCACCAGACCATGTTGCCCAAAGCCCCATCCAGCCTGGCCTTGGACACTCCCAGGGAGGGGACAGCCACAGCTTCTCTGGGCAGCTTGTGCCAGGGCCTCACCACCCTCATGGGGAAGAATTTTTTTCCAAATGTCTAATTTAAATCTACCCCCTTGTAGGTTAAAGCCATCACCCCCTTCCTAGCACTACACTCCCTCTCATGCTTTTCTGTGGCACCCCTTCAGCAACTGGAATTTTGAGATCCTCTGGAATGAAGAAGACTATACAGATCTAACTTATTACTCTGTGTGATGCATAAGGTAGCATGGCAGTTTGACCTTGCACTTCAGTGCCCTGCTAAGCTGCTACAAGAGCTCCTTAGTTAAAATGGTCCCTTTCTAATTTTAATTTATGTAGTTTCTGGGCAGCAGAGTGTTTAAGGAGCTGCTGTCAAGCTCTAGGTATCTTTTCCTAAGGCTTTGGAGTGACCTGTCCCAGCAGTCCAGCTGTGGAAGGAGCCAGTGTGACACCTGATTCTCAGTGCTCTTCTGTCATCACCTCATTCCCTGTTCCTTCCTTGCTTTGCTTCCCCAGAAGAAAGCTCTGGAAGGTCATTCTAATGGATTTTTTTTATTCCCTTTTTTCCTGGTTGTCCTGTTTCCCCTGTGTCTTTGGAGCTTGGCTAGAAGGCTCATTCTGACCTGACTGCCTGGACTTTAGGCAGTTTTGATTTTGCAGAATTGTGATCTTGTGTATCACATTTATTGTGTCCTGGTTTGGGGAGTGGGGAAAAGAGCTGCCTACATCTACTTACCAGCTAATTTCTGTACTTCTCTTTTTTCCCTAGCTCCAAATCTCCCATTTCTTTTGTCGCTTAGAGCCTTGCCAGCTCCTTGGGTTTTCCAGGAGCGGCTGCTACAAAGATGTGTGTGTTCTCCTCTGTAAAACCGGTCCTTCTTTTGTGTTGCTAGGCTACTCCCTTCCAGCTGCCACTGAAGAAATGCTCCGTGGTGGGAAACGGTGGGATCCTGAAAAAGAGCGGCTGCGGCAAACAAATAGATCAAGCAGATTTTGTCATGCGGTAAGACAGAAACCTCAATGGACACATTGTCTGCCCTTCTCTCTGCTAATGATTGCACTTCTCAAAGCTATTCAGTAGCGATTAAACAATTAGAATTTGCCTTGGTTCTCCCCACCCCACCAAGCCCCTTTGCAGGATGCTTTACACAAGTGAATTGGGTAGAAGTATGGAAGGCCAAAAAAAGAACCAACCCAAAAAAAGAGTTTCGACTGGCTTCTGTTGCGTGGGACATCTGCAGATGGATGGGTGAAGGTTCTGAGAGACTGTACAGTGTCACAGAGAGCTACCAACGAGCTGCTTTTTAATTATTCAGTGTTAGGCTGTCCTGCACTGTGCTCTGTCCTCTGCAAGTCTAAATGCCATCACATGCAATCTATTGAACTTGAGATGAGTAGGTACTGATTTATGGGGCAAGTAAGAAATAAGTTGGAACAAGGTAAAATATTCCTGTGCTAGGAATAAAAAAGAGGCTAAACCTCTTTCCTTGATACAGATTTTTTTGGGGATTCCTTACATTTCCTTTGTCTCCGTCCCTCCTGAAGTTTTAAGAACCTGTCAGGAGGGATGTTGAACCAGCTACTGATTTCATAATTGAATTTGGCACTTTTTAGATCTGCATTCTTTAAGGAAGACAGACAGAAAATTACTTCCTCCCTGTTAAACATGAACAAGAAAAACATTGTGGGGGAGAAACTGGAGGAATGCTCCCAAAGAGATGAGAAGTGGAGTTTCTTTTAGTTTTGAGATGGATGCATAATGAACACCCACTTTAGCAAGTCTCCTTGTTAGATCCTGATGGCTTATTGTAAAGCCATACAGGTTTGCTGCAAACCAAACAGTATCACTGTTATTTCTGGTTTGCATCTCAAAGACCAAGAATGCCTTCATAGTTAAAGAAATACAACAAACTAAAGGCAAAAGGGAACGTATACTTAGAGCATTCACAGAGCAGAAGATGTAAGGCACAGGGGGAGAGAGGCAGTGTGCTGATTGCCATTACTGCAAAACTCCTTAGGTGTTCCACAGATTAAATATAAGAAGCTGCAGGGTATATACCATGGTAATATTATCTAGATGCAATGGGAAATTGAAATGCTGCAGGAGCAATCAGTTACAAAAACAATAGAAAGTTTAAAAAAACCCCACAAAACGCAGCAGTTGTTGTAGCTTGATCAGAAAAATCCCTTTCTCTCCAGGGAGGGCAAAGCAACCATTATCTGTACAGAACTTACTTTGAATTGGAAATAAGTGATAGGGAGAATCCTGCAAAAATCCCAATAGCTGCCTGCAGGCTGTATTGTAGTAGTGATATGCCATCATATTTATGGAAAATGTTTCCATTCTTTTGGGTTAGCAACTAATACACCACTGGGAGAAAATATTTTTATAGCAGGTGGAAGGCAGGCTCGAGTTGATCTTCTCTAAATCTGATTTCTGTAATCTGTGAGCTGAGAAAGGAAGAGCACAATAGTGATTTGCATCTTTCATTTTTTTTAAAGGCATTTGTGTAATAACTTTTGAAGCATTTCCACAGTGTACGATGCCATGCCAGGTTCTTTTCTTCCTTGTTCTTTTCTTCCTTTCTTGTTTTGTGGGTGTTTTTTTTATTTCACTTAAGTGTATTTCCATAAGCTCTGCCTTATGACTGCAGCCATCTTCTGTGATGTGTTGTAATCACTAAGGTTAATTAATGAGTTTAAATTCATCTTGTTGCTGAGCATCTTCTACACAGTTGGACCAACACAGAGATTAAAAAAGCAGCAGTTTTCAGCCCCTGAGGCATAGCACACTGCAACTGCAGTGAGAAAGGTGCATGGCATATGGTCTACATGTTTGCATAGTGTGGATGTAATAGGCTTTTGTTCTGATACCTGGCTGATTTTCAAGTTTGCAACCTTGATTTCTAAGAAAAAAATATAAATTGATTTGCTCTCTCCCTTCTTGCTAATGTTTATTTTAAGAGAGAAGTGCTGGGTACTAAACCCCATGCACTGGTTTTATCTGTATTTTGACAGAGGAATCACATTTTCTTGGCATTAGATTTTGAAGAAACGAGGATAGGATGAGAGAGTTGGGGCTGTTCAGCCTGGAGAAGAGGAGGCTCCGGGGAGACCTTCTAGCGGTCTGCCAGTACCTCAAGGGGGCCTACAAGAAAGATGGGGAGAGGCTGTTCAGTAGGGCCTGTTGTGACAGGACAAGGGGTGATGGTTTTAAAATAGAGGAAGGGGGATTTAGATTGGATATTAGAAAAAAGTTCTTTACTGTAAGAGTGGTGGAGCACTGGAACAGGTTACCCAGGGAGGTGGTGGATGCCCCATTCCTGGAGACATTCAAGGCCAGGTTGGATGAGGCCCTGAGCAACCTGATCTAGTTGGGGGTGTCCCTGCTTCTTGCAGGGGGGTTGGACTGGATGACCTCTGGGAGTCGCTTCTAACCCTAATCATTCTATGATTCTATGATTCTAATATTTATATATCTCACAATTCTCCCTTTCTCCCAACCACTTTCCCTGGCTCTTCTGTAGTTTCCATGGATCCCTGTGGAGAATACCCCTTTCAAGGAGAGGGGTTTTTCTCTGTAACATAGCAGGGGATTGAAGGGAGTTCTCCAAGCTGTTAGCTGATGAATTTGTTCCAAAACAAGAAGCAACTTGTCGCTATTTCACGTTGACTAGTGGCTGCCCTGGTTTGGGGGGGCCAAGCTGTTACCTCTTATTCACGCTGTGCCATGCCACCTAGCCATACCAGCCCAGGTGGACCTGGGGAGGTTAAATATGGTGGCACTTTAATGGTTGCAAATAAATCTAAGCAAAGGTGGCTTTCAGCTGCCTTATGCAGTTGTTGCTTTGATGCTAGCCAAGGTGCCACAAAGGGATGTGCTCTAATGTTTTCAATTTCACTTAGTGTATATGTGTATATATGGCATTGTAAAAGAGCTTGGTTATCACTTTGCATCTACCAAATGCATATGCCATTGCTCAGCCAAGTGGTCAGGATTCTCGGCACCCGTGGGACACGGACTTCTGTCTGGGCCAAACCCACAAGAGCTGCTTCTGCCTGGTGAGGGTTGAAGGATCCCTCTTGTTTTACTTTTGCAGCTATCAAGTATAAAAAGATAATTCTTAGTGTGTTCCTCACCTTCACTGCACTCAGCACTTTGCTGACTTGGTCAACAAAATAATCTGAAAGGCCAAGAGATATCTGTCAACCAACTGATTTCTTGCTGAGTTTCCTCTGAGTACTCGTGCCATTTCTTAAAATTTCATGCAGAACAAGCTGGGAATGAAACTTACTGATGAAAAGAATTAGATGTGCTTAAACAATGCACTTGAGAGTGGCTTGTGAATGAAATTTTATTGTTGACATGTTGAGATAATTAAAAACTACGGAGAGATCTTGGTCCTTCATAGTATTTTTAAATGTATTTCGACCAAAAAAATGGCTTCTTAAAAACTTGCCCTATGATTTTCTGTTTATTAAAACCAGAGAGTGTTAATCTGCAAGCTTCCAGAGGTCGTTTATGCCTTCTCTCTGCTCTGAGGCAAATCACTTATAAATCTGAATTCACAAATATTTGTTTGACCTGCTGCTGTAAACCGCTGCTGAGAGTGGTTTTGTAATCTCTTCAAATAGTATTAACTTGATTAATTTGTATCCTACGCTGTTGCAGGTGCAGGAAGCCACCTATTACAGTCTTATTTATTACTTATTTAAAAGGTAAACATTCCTTGCTTTTTAAGGCTGTATCATTCATTGTGTCTGGGAATTAAACTTCCTCTATGCTTCTAGTCTGTCTTTTTTATTTCTTCTCAGTGATTGTGTTTTCTGGACCTTCTTAATTTGATTCTTTTCTGGCTTGTTTTTAAGTTGTCTGGCTTCTCTTAAATTGTGGTAGATCAAACTAGAGGCTGTTAACTGAGATCTCAGTACACTGTGCACATCTTAACAAACCTAGTCATGGGAAGGAGGACTTTTCTGGAAAAGTTATTTTTCTTGGTGAATGCGGTTGAATTCATCTATGTTCACTCACCTCAAGAAGGATGTTGAGGTTCTGGAGCATGTCCAAAGAAGGGCAATGAG
>VXBZ01012453.1:334011-400796 GCA_013399135.1 Heliornis fulica | reverse complement strand
TGAAAGGAGGTTGCAGTGAGGTGGGGGTTGGTCTCTTCTCCCCAGTAACAGGTGACAGAACTCGAGGTAATGGCCTCAAGTTGTTCCAGGGAAAATTTAGGTTGGATATTAGGAAGAACTTCTGTACTGAGAGAGTCATCAAGCACTGGAACAGTCTACCCAGAGAGGTGGTTGAGTCCCTGTCTCTTGAGGTGTTTAACAGGCAGGTAGATGCAGTGCTTGAGGACATGGTCTAGTGGTGGACTTGGTGGCAGTAGGTTAATGGTTGGACTGGATGATCTTAAGGGTCATTTCCAGCCTTAAAAATTCTATGATTCTATTATTCTATGAAAATGCTTTAATAGGTAGTGATGATTTTTGCCTAATGGTGTAACATTTTTGGACTGCAAAATGCAGAGTTTCTGTTTGGTATGTGGGTATTATGTGTTTCTGAAGTCACTGGCTCTGGACTGTTTTAAGAGAAGCAAATTTAGGAATTTCGTACCATCTTCAACAATGTCATATAATAACACTGTTACCTTTTTGATTAAACTTTTAATTAAATCTGAAAAAAATGCTGTTTGCAGTAATATTCCTCTAGTTGCTGTTTGTGCTTACTCTAACCCATGCACACATATACATCATTATGTGAAATCATAATTATGTGTAAAATTATTATACATCATGTGGATGGAATGCTGCAAATGGATGATGTTCCAGTCTTCAATAAGTTTCAGATCAACCCATAATTGTTGAAGTATTTTGTCCACAAGCTGTGTGAGAGTTTCTGACTTGGCTAGAAATAATCTCCTCAGAAAATGGCACAATGGCTGTGGTAGCATTCTTTATTCTCCATAATTCAGCATCAGTGTAACTGACAGAAGCCCCCCAGGTATGTAACACACACCTCCCAACACTGCTTTTGAGATGTAATCCAGTAATTGGTTAAATTGTGTGAAGCTTTTCCCCTTCTCCTTTCAGGGTGTTCTATTTCCTCAGCGCTGATGGTGCTGGAAGGAAGGCATGGGACACTTGGGGGAGAGCAGGTGAAGCTGCTCTGGGGCTGCTGCTCCAGTGTGAGGAGCAGATGGCAAAGGGGGACTCGGGGTCATTGCCTTTGCAACTCCTGCTGTATGATGACCAATTAGATTTGCTCCTTTTACTGGAAAAACCTCTCCCTGCCTCCTACTTGCCCCAGAAGGAAGAGCTCATACGCTTCTCCTACTTGAGTCCTCTGTGCTGCAAAGAGGGTCACTCCATGACAGGGGCAGAGCGTGGACCTGATGCCGCAGGGCCAAGGTGCCCTTCCCCACCTCTGGCTCTTCTCTGTGGCTGCTTTGACACTGGGCAGGTCCCCAAAAGCCGCGAGCACAGAGGGTTGTGGAGCGGGAGAGCTCTGTCACCCTGGTTTGATACCCACTCCTCCCATGATGTAAACCCACTTGGATGTGGACTGGTCATTTCTATGGGTGATGGAGGTTACTATAATTAGATTTGTTAGGAAAATATCTGTGGAATACCTGTGCTGTCAGAGACAGGGCGAGGTTGTAGGTGATCTGTGTTTCTGCTCCTACAGCATTTCTACTGGAGCGTGCCATGTTGCTTTGAATACACATGTAGATGATGGGTTAGTTGAGGTGGTCTCAATCTTTGTTCTTTGAAATGGGGATATTTTTTATTTAATTCTTATGGAGGACTCTCAACATTGCTAATGGAAATAGTCTGAAACTTGGGTAATCAGATTTAGGATTAGCTGTTACACTTTGCAGCTCAGTATAAACTTGCATGACTGAATGTGAACTTCTTTTTTCAGTAAATTAATTCACTTTTTTGATCTCTGTGATGTTTGACAAGTTTTTGCCACATCCAGTTTCCTGCACTAAAGCAAGATGAAGGAATGACACTAAAGGCTAACAAATGCAATGATTCTGCCTCTGAGCTTTGAAATGTCAGTTAAATATCGCTGTTGTTTATTAGGTTCCCACAAAATCTGAGTGGGATTAAATTTGCTTTCCCATTCTCCCTGTAGTTTAGAGCCAATTGGTAATCTTTCCTGGATTCTGTCCTGAAGATACCTTTGAATCCTGTTGACTTAAGCCATTAAGTATAAAAAGATGGAACTGAGGCGGTTATTTGAGAAAAGCTTCTTTCATCTTTGATTAAACAAATGTACAATATTAAGCCTGTTGCTGACACTCATGAAAATGGTATATGAGAATTCCTCTTGACTGTGTCTCCATTTAAAACCTGAGTCTTCTGCTCCTCAGTAGTTACATTTTAATTTGGTAATTGCAAAAGATACAAAAAAAAAAAAAAAGAAAAAAAACCAACCCCAACCATAAAATACGTTATTGAAGGAAAAGCCCTCTTGCTCTCTTGTCCTCTCTTTAGGAGTGGGATGATAAGATCTTTCCTTGTAAAGTCATTTAATCACCAGGTTTTGAATATTTCACATAGAAGTGGTTCTTTCATTCCTGGTTTCACTTCCAGATTATTTTATTGAGAAGTACTCCAAAACGATAAGAATCACTGCTTTCATTCATGTTGCAAAACTGTACTTTTATGTTCTTCTGCAACAGTCTCTGAACTTCTATGCCAGGAGCAAGGGGATAAAATTTCTGGGAACCACTTCTCCAGAGGCAATGCACAGAACTCCTTTGAAAGCTTTAAGTTTATGAACACTTGAAGCTCTAGTTTCTGTCTACGAGAAGCAGCTATTTTTTGGCATCAGCTGAACAAAAAGGAAGCAAAAGTGTGGCAGTGGAGAGGATTTGCCAGTGTTACCACCAGGCCAAGGGCAGAGCCAGGAAAATGTCCAGAGTTTTTGATTGACTTTTGTGATTTATTAGCTGATGAACGGAATATATGGAGTTGTAACAAAGCCATGCTATGATTAGGACAGGTTGATGGTATTACAGTCAAGATAAATCAGTGGCTTTTTATTCTGTTATCTTTTCCCTCTCTCTGTAATTTTCAGTGTGGACAGGATTGCAATCTAGTTTAAAGTAAGATAAGTACATAAAATATTTTAAAACCAAGGTAATCTATTTTGAATTTTCCTCTGCTTTTTACAGATGAGATTTAAATTATTTTTCCTTTGAAGAGTTGCAGAGTTTGGCTGAAAAGCAACTCTTTAGAGTGATCCAGAAATCGTCACTCATTTAGGGAGACTTATGTGGAACAGTCTATTGCAGTCAAATAAAATATTCCCAAATAATTTAATTAATTTTCATTAAACCTCATATGTACAGCTTCAACTTTAAAAGTCATCTTTTGAAATCATAGCTGTAGATCACACTGAAAAAAATTTATCTTCCTGCTATGATCTGCAAGCTGATCCCAACTGAAGGGGCACTGCAAGCATTAGTGTTAAGAGTTCAGAGGTGTAACGAACTAAACTAAACACAGTTCAACCCAGAAAAAGCAAATTAGATTCCTCCACCTAGAGAGGAATATGCAAAAAATTGGGGAGTATTAATTGGCTAGGTGGACTTTCTGCTGAGTAGTAATGTGGTGTGAGGATGAATAGGCAATGTCCTGCTCTTCAGGTAACAGCAAATGCTGTGTTGTGTTATATGTTTAAGTTTAATGTGCAAGGAGATCTATTTAAGCTCCACTGTGGCCTCAGCTGGGGCTATACTTGGTTTTGACACTGTGTGTTCAAAACAGTCCCAAATCCCATACACAGAGTGATAACTGCAGAGTGCAGTGAAGAGGAGGAACAGAGATCTGTGAAGCCTAAGACCTAAGGAGGAAGAGACTATTGGATCTAGAGATGTCTCAAAATGTACTGGTGGCTTCAAGAAAAAATGTCCATTTCTGTTGATGAGATGGAAAACAATGAGCTGGAATTTTGGGTCAGGAAAGTGAGAACTGAGAGGAAAAGTTGTTTAATCTCATAGGGGAGAAGGGAAAAAGAAATATTGCAGAGAGCTGTAACAGTTTCCCAGGGCTGCAGTTAGCTACGGTGGTGATGTGAGGATGACTCCTCATGAGCAAAAGCAATTGCTAGATATTGGGAAGAACTTTACAAGAACTTCTATAAAAACCAAATGTAAATTAAAAGGCTAATTGATAATGGATTGGAATGGGAAATTATAAATTAAATAATTTAATGAAAACATGAGATTATAGCTTGATGTTTTCTCTTAAAAAGTTTTATCGGTAATTATCATAAAACACAGAGATACAGTACCAGGGTTAAAATAATCCATTTGGATTTCTGCTTGAAATGTCCTCAAATTTCAGTTCTAACATGTGTTTATTGTAGAATTAGATAGGAATAGGATGCATTATCTTACACACAAATTTGTATGTCTCCTACCTTAAACAGGGATTTTGATGATAATCGTAGTTATCTCTACAGTGAATGGCATTTTAATTGCAAATCTTTGCCTTACCAAAATCACCAGAGCTTGCCCATATGTGCTGATATTCATTAACACATTGTCTCACACATTTTCATTTTCCTGGCAAGCCACTGCAGGAAGACTGTTGCCTGTAATTTTTTTTTCTTTTTTTGTTTTTCCCCACCTCCTGGTGTCTTCTTAAGACCACTCTTGAAGAGCCTGCCAGCCGTACCAAACAGGAAGACAACCAGCTGTCTGATATTCCATTATTAGGTTTGTGAAATGGGAAAGCTATATATGTCCTTGAGCAAATAATGCTTTTACAGTGATTTTTTTTTCCATCCTTAGCATTGCTGCAGTAGGACTTGATAGAGCTTCTGAAGAGCTTCTAAATTCTACTGACAGTATGTGAAACAGAGTACCCAAGTATCTCATGTTTAGGTATGTGCGTGACATCTTCAAAGTCAGTGGAGAAACTTAGATGTGTTTTTGTGGATCAAGCAATTTAGTGTCTTATATGAGTGACCCAAATTTTTCAGGGTAACATCCCCAAATACTTTCAAGTGCCTAATCCATGCTTAGATAACTATTTTTTCTTTACAGTCTTTGGTTTTAACCCAGATTTTTCTACCACTATCCCATCTCCTCGATTATTCAATATATTGATTAGAAAGAAAATACATCTTTTTTAAAAATAAAGCAACAAAGTACCCTGTATCTGAAAGGCTGCAAATAATGAGAACAAAGAAAACTACTATTTCTCTGCAGTCTGTCAGGTTGTGACATTCCCACTTTTTTTTTCTCCTATCTCTAAAAAATAAATTCCACTTTTGACAGCACCAGCAGCCATATGATCCCATAAACTTCAAAGAAAGCCTCCAAATTCAGGAGTCAATCACAAAAGGGTAAGAATTATCCTTATGGGTTTAGCCACAGGCTAAGGTGTCAAAGCAGCAGAGAGGTTAATTACAATCTATTTTCTCATTAAACAGTGGAGGGGATTGCTGGGATTGTGATAATCTGTCTGAGAAGTCTGGTGGGTTTTAGTCTTCTGTGATCTCTGGTGATTTGTGGAGATTTGTGCGATCCCAGCGCTGCTGATCTCAGGCAGAAGCTGCTGTGCTGTGCTGTAGGTTTTTCAGCAGTTTTCCACCTGGGCAGCAAGGTAAATTGGGAAACCAGTTGGTCAGCAAGAGCAACCTTTAAGCTGCCTCCTCCTCCTTTTTATTTTTGCACTCTCAATTTGATATAATGAATACCAAAGTATTTGAAGTGCTTTTTTGCTGACATTTTGTTGTTCATAAACTAGACACCTAGTTCTGCTTCTTGCAGAAGGCTTGGAACTAGATGATGTTTGACATCCCTTCCAACCAAAACCATCCTATGATTAATATTTCCATTCATATAACTGGCAACAGTTACTTGTTTATTACAAAATGTGAGGGTTTTTTTTCTTAATAAACTTTGTAAGACACTAAAACCATCTCTCCCAAAGCTGTATTAGCAGTTTAAAAAT
Source organism: Heliornis fulica (assembly GCA_013399135.1). Taxonomy (NCBI): domain Eukaryota; kingdom Metazoa; phylum Chordata; class Aves; order Gruiformes; family Heliornithidae; genus Heliornis; species Heliornis fulica. Next base: position 394,952 of record VXBZ01012453.1, on the reverse strand, counting down.
CTAGGAGTGTGAGGTTGTGACTCATGAAATGTTTTTTATAAGCAAAACCTGAGCTGATTAAAAGGACAATTGCCTTGAGTCAGAATGTTAAAAAACTGCTGTATCTTTCCTAAAGGGTGATGCTGTTAAATTACTCGAAATGAGTCATTGTAAGCATTAGCGAACATTTTTCATGATCAGCCTTTTATGTATGATAACAGAAATGGAATAATGGAATAATTTTCAGTGAAAATACACTTCCAAGTAGAGACAAGTTTATTTTATTCCATGGTGAAACTGCTGTTTTTCTGAACAGAACAAAACGAGTTGTAAATTTTGCATTTTATTGCTTTTTGTTTACTTCTGTAGAGAATTTGGGAAGTTGACAGCTGTCAAATTAGTGTTTTCCTCATATTTGTTTAGATAAATGTTTAACTGTAAAGATCCTTGGAGAGTGATGCACTTGCTTCAGATGTGACTGAATTGCTGGATCGTTTTGTGTGTAGGGGGGTTGACTAGTGCAGCATAAGAGAGCTCAGGGTTATCAGCGAAGGTTGGCTGCTCTGGTGAGATACAGGCAGGCACAGGGCTTTTGGTTGGGATGCTCCTCAGGACCTCTTCTGGGTGCTGCTTTCTGCAAGCATTTTGTGGTCTCTTAGAGCAGAGGGGGAAAAAATTGTTGCTGGGAAATTGTGGTTAGCTGTAAAAGGATGTCTCTTGCTGTCTGCATGACTGTTTCAGTGCCTTTTTTTTTGTGGTCAGATGATTACCAGCAGCTAGGCCTGTTGCTCATGTTTTATGAAGAGCTGATGCTGAGCATATTTCTAAAACCCCGAGGAAATATGTTATAGGTTCTAAGAGGGATGATAGCCAGGAAACATTTCTGGAAAACAGCCCTTTGAAGAGGAATTTTTGTAAAAAGCTGCCTGAGAAAGGATGAAGAGAAGATTAGAAAGAAGGGGCAATGGGAAAAGGTGTCTTCCTCCTTAGAACCTCAGAGTTTTATTCCTTCAGGAGAGGGGGAGAACCAGTTGAAATTCAGATTTCTGTTTCCTAAAGAAAGTAGGTCCACAATCCCACCTCACTTATACTGGGATTTTATGATACCATATTTAATCCCTGTCTGTTTGCTCTGCACAGAGCAGATTGTAACAAGAGGCTGTGAATTAAGGTGATGTGCTTGGGGAAGTGCAGTGGGGTGATGGCCCTCCTCTCTCCCATGCTGATGTCCATCATTCTGACCAGCGTTTTTGCTGGAAAAGAACCACTGGAAGAAAGGCTGTTTTCCCCAGTAAACCTGTATGGATTGGGCAGTTAACTACTCAAGAACATACGTCTTCCCGATAGCTTCATGCCTGTTGCTGACAGAGGCTTATGAAAGATGAAGGGGAAAAAATGAACTCTAGATGAATACATCTGTTCTCCAGCAGTGTCTCTCATAGCAGGTGTAGCAAAGCCATCATCTGGGGCATTGAGTTTGATGGCTGCTTCGAGCTAGAGATACAGCAGTGACCAGGCACTGCTAGTTTGGAGGTTGGCTGGTATTTTTTCCAGTGAGGCACCACAGACAGGAAGAGAGAGGGGCTGTGATTTGCCTCTCTTTCATTTAGTGTAGTAATAAGCAAATTCTATGTTTTATCTTACAAACTGAGACACTTCTTATCTTGCTTTATCTCTGCAGTTTACTGTGAGGTGCAGCTGGGTGCTTGAGGTTGGTTGGTTCGGGTTTTTTTCCTGCAAGGCTGATGCTACTTAATACTTTTAATGCTCCATATTAGTTGTTGGCTGTTGATTTTATTATTTGCTTCCTTGATTGTTCTTTCTGTTCCTTAGATTTGGTACTCTAAGTACAAGAATTGTTTTGGAAGGAAATGTATTTCAAATATTAAAAAAATATCTGGAGAGGTAGGGAAAATAGAGCATGAACAGTAGAGGGGAAGAAACAGCCCTTTAAATGATGAAGTTAGAATTGTGATTTTTGAAATTCCGAATGAGAATTTTGCAGAACAATTCTGAGAAATTGTTAGAAATTTAACAAAAGTGGTATATACTCTGATACCTCTGAGTAGACTAGCATCTGAGAGAAGGAAATATTCTGAAAGAAAGAAGATGACATAGGCTAGAGCAGATCTAGTGCATGATAGTGATGGAGTTGATACAGTCTTAACAAAGGGTTCAGAACAGAAGCGAGACTGGAGAACAAATAAGATAAGGGATTTTTAGGTAAACCAGAAGTTAGAGGGATAGAGGGATCTGTTGAATTTTATTTCAGGAGTTCATATGCAAATTGGCTATGTTTGAGTATTATCAGAACCACTGAGGAATGATCTTTGGGACTTTTTTCTCATGTTCTCAGTGAAAACTGAAGAATAATACCAGTATTAAAAAAGTGTGGAAAAAAAAAGAGGTTCATAAGGAATTCATTATTCTGACTTAGTTTAGTACATGGAGAAGGAATGAAAATGGTTAAACACTGAAAGAAGTATCTAGATGTTCAGAAGGCCTTTCTGAAGGGGATAACAAAGATGTTAATTGGCATCATTATTAAGGAGAAGGTATCAACAGGGATTAAAAGCTATTTTCAGAGCCAAGATGTGCAAGATATAAAAGTACATTTTTCAATTTTGTCTCAGAGAGTTGTGATCTTCTCAGATTCTGGTTGATTTATGTTTCGTAAGAAGTATTGAAAACTGTAAATAGTTTAATTCTGTCATTTCTGCACTGTGTTTTTAAACACAGGGGAGTATAGAGAGAAGAAAGCATTAAGCAGCTCTACCCACAGACTCATTAGTGTTCGTTAAGAGGTCTTTGGAAGAAATGTTCTGATTTTAATTGTAGAGATGTCTATGTTTCATTTTTGTGCAGGCTGACAGAATGAACAATTAGGTAACTGTGTATATGCAGAATGGGTAGAATAATTATGTAAGCCAGCACTTCAAAATGCCATAGCAGGGATAAAAAGACAGGATTTGCTTTGGGGTTTTTTTTGGGTGTTGGTTTTGTTTTTTTTTTACCAGAGTGACTCTGTCTTTATATTTCTCTTATGAATTAGTTAAGTTTGTGAAAAACAAACTCAGAACTGAAGGATTCAGTTAAGATATAACCAAGTCATGATTCATTCCTGGAAAACTCTCGAGATACCTTCTGGGAGGAGAAATGTGGACAAGGGGATACAGCAGGTAGTTTCCTCTTGATTCATTATTCCTAGAAAGAGTATTGCTTCTTTTGTTAATCCAGGAGCATATCCAGTATCTTCCAAAAAGTAACAGTAGCTGTTCTTGTAGCTGTGTTTAGGGATGCAGAAGATAAGGTCTGTAGGGAGAGAGAGTATTTGATAAAAATATTGCCAAGCACTCAAGCACACAGAAGCCCTGCCACAAAACATAAACAAGAAAAAATGCCAAATTAAACACCAACAACAGTTCAGAGAACTCTTTCTGGGTTTTATGGTGAATCAGCTGATCTAAGACACTACCTCTCCCTATAGATCTTGTCTTATTTATCTGTTGGGGAGGTAAAGTTATAGGTCTTCTTTCAGTTCTCCTCTGCCCCATCCATGCCCTGGCAGTGAAATGCTGGTAGTTTACTCAAGTGTTGACCTCAGGCCCAGAGAAGTCAATGAAGCCATGCCTACGTTGCAGTGAAAGAGCTGCTTACAGAGCAGATGGAAGCCAGGTTATTGCTTCTGTTCTGGCAGCCTGAGGCTTTTCCTTCATGAGTGCTTTTAGTAATGTGAGGCTCATTTGGTCTGGAGGTCACATTTTGGCAACAGTGGAAGTTGGAGTCCCTGATTCATATTGTAGAAGAAGGACAAGCCTGGTTTTCAAGGTGGTGCTGGAGTAGCCAACAGAAGCCAGCAAGTTGTGGTTGCAGAGAGTTCCTTTAGTGGTTTCCCTGGGCCTTGGGGAGGGATTCTGCAGTGGAGAGGGACTGAAAGGAAGTGTAGTGTGTGGCCTGCAGTGGCATCAGCTCATCTACATTGTCCACCAGAGAACTTAGTAGCAGGAAGTCCTCTGCAAGAGGCTAAGAGGACCTCAATAGGTAGTTGAAAGAAGTCTTAGTAACTGTGGAGCTCCTGGCATCGTTTTGATTGTCCAGATGTAAATGGAGAAAACACAAAGCAAGGGTGTCTGCATTTTGAGGTGTGATGTGAGAGGCTATCACAATTATTAGTAAACATGGAAGGCTGTTTTATCGATGTGTGGTGTTGGTTTCTGACTAAGCTAGAAATACCTTCCAAGGAGAATGTCTACTGCTTCTCTGCCTGGGCTCCAAGTGAATGAGAGTTGCATTTATTTTGGACCAGGAGGAAAGATAGAGCTAGAGGAAGGTGGTTAGACCAATGTTAAGTTGGGGAATGTTCTGAATGTGTGGCATCAGCCACCTGACTGGGCAGGGATTCCCCTCATATGCTCCATCTACCTTCCTGTCCTTTCCCCATGCGGTGGTGAGCTGAGCTGGGGGATGTACCCTTGCGCTTGAACCGCAAAGACTTCCCCTTTCCTTCGGCACATTGGATGTAGGAGGGGATAACGCCACAATTTGAGTTCTGCATCCTGTCATCTTTGTCATCCCTGTAAAACTGAAAGTTCTTAGTGCATTTACTTGCACTAATTTGGGATCCTTGCCCCACAGTGCTAGATGTTGTCTGACAGCAACAAAAGACAAAAAGATGGATGGAGCAGGTCCAAAGACCTTGTGGTAGAAGTGAAGGACGAAGAATAATGGTACAGAGACATGAAGAGTTCCACAGCTGTACAGGTTGGCATGACTAGGAACAGCTTTTGTGTTGCCTGAGAGCTCCTTTTTTTTATAAAGCCACTTGGCCAATACCAAATTCAGATTCTTACCTTTAACTGTGCTGTTCTTACAAAATCATCTTCTCTTTGGACATAAGACAAGACATGAGAGTGGCCTCCTTGAGTTTGATGCCATTTCTGGCACCAAGCAGTTTATATTTACACTAACACCTGCCTTGAGTCCTTCAGAGCAACTTCCACTAGAGCCCATAGATACCATGGCTTCTTCCAATCTGTCTGGTCCATACACTGTGTTCATTTTCCTTGTTTCAGATGGCACTTAAATAGCAAACAACCAGTTGTACTGAGAGTGCCAGAGAATCATCTTTGACATCACAGTAAAAAAAAATCAGGGCTTGAATACCTGGGGTATAATCATAAAATAAGCTCAGGCTCGCAAGAGTTTAAATTTGATCAATTAGAATAGAAAGCTAGATCAGAGTGTGTAGACAGCCTGTAATGTTGAACAGTATTATTAACAGCTAATAAAAGATGGAGCTGTAAAGTCCAAATACAAAAGAGCTCCAGTAGAGTAATTTTAACACTCTCTCTTGAGTATGTGAATATACAATTGAAGATTTGGCATTGCTGATTTTGGCGTGCTCTTTATGCATTCAGATAGCTTGTGTGCTTCTTACTGAAGCAGGCAGGCTGCTAACATCAGACCCTTAAGGTTCTGACTCTTGTAAGTGTTCATTTCACATGACTTTTGAAAAAATGCATGAGAGATTTCTCAAGTGTCTTAGAATGAGAAATTTTAGCCACTTTAGGAACTTTTTGTACATGAAATCTTACAATTCTTTTTCGCTTAGTCTGTGCTGGCCTTTCTAATCAGCTTATCTGTAGCAGAATGGATTTTTCGGTGCTTTGAAAAGAAAATGTTTTTCAGACTGGACTGTTTCACTGTGATTTTCCTACCTTTTTTTACTCTTCTCTAGAAAGATAGCAAACAATGTGCAAATGACATGTAATCTTGAATTTTTAATTCTTTTATATCATTACATGCTGTGTGTTGATTCCTGTATAATTATTGCTTCTGCTACTGTGGGCAGGGTTCACTTACAAATAAAACAGTGTTTCTGCCTGGGTTTACACCCAGAGAGATGTTTCAAATCAACAGCAGTGGTGAATGTGGACTGTTCTCAGAAATACTCTCAGCTCAGTTTTTTAGTGCCATGCCTGCTTCATGTAGGTTGGTGTCGGTGAGTAATGCTGATAGGAAGCTCAGTGTAGAATAGAGCTGAGTCCGTCACTGTTTCTATGGCAAGAGTTCATCCTGCAGCTTAAATGAAAATTTCCTCCCTGATTCTTTTCAAACTTCCTTCTCTGCCATCACACACTGTCTTAAGTACATGTACATGTACATGAGGTACAGTAGTAACACTGACTTACACCAGAGGTGCAGTAATTTAATATTACCTTCTCCAGCACTATTTCAGGTAGAGACTTGGCTAAATCCTGTGGGGAGATTTTTACATTCCCAAGCCTGAGCATGTAATCTGTAAAATTCTGTTTGGTCTCTGGAGAGACTGAATTGGTACTGAATTTCAAAGCTAATGTTACTTATCCAAGTCTTTGTAATGCTGCAAATATACAATCAAAACAGCCACCATCTTGGCAGGATTGAGTTGACAGCTTTTTTATAGCTAAGCTTGATCAGAGTTCATAGAATCACAGAATGGTTGAAGTTGCAAGGGAGGGACTCCTGGAGGTCATCTGCTCCAGCCTTCTGCTCAAGCAGTGTTACCTACAGCTGCTGGCCCAGGACCTTCTACAGCTGGATTTTTATTATCTCCTGCCATGGAGACACCAACACCTCTCCAGTCCTCTGTTCCAGTGTTTGACCACCCTGTCAGAAGAGATATTCCCTGTGTTGGAATGGAATTTCCTGGTTTCACACATTAGGTGCCTGTGTCACCTGAGATGACTGGTTTGATAGGTCTGCTTACATGTGCATAGCTGAGAATACGACCAGTAGCTGTTGAAATTTGTGCTGAAGCTCTGTAATATAACTACATGTTCTGTGCAATGAGATATTAAGCTATTTTTTCTCTCCTTATATCCCTATCTAGTAGCTCGCTCTTTGTACTTGCTCTTCCATTTTGCATGCCAACACATGTTAAGGTGGCATTCTGCTTGTCACTGCTACCTTAGGTCACGTTCTTGCTTAGAGATATTTTTAAAATAATTGAAGTCTAATGCATGTAGACTTCATAACTAACTCATAGTGTTTTTTCCACTCATTCCCAATGACAATAGTAAAGGCTGAGCTGAGCTATATGGCCCATGGAGGAGCGAGTTGGGTGGCACTTCTCTGCTGTGTCTTAACCGGAGGTAAATCAAAACTGAGCAGGAAGCATAACTGCCAAAATGAAAGGTGAAATGTAAGAAGCAGGATAAAAGAAGGAAACATGACTGAGGTGTTTGGGTTGTTTGGGGTTTTTTTTCCTCATTTTTGTTTTTTCATAAAGGTCAGTCCGGTAACCAGAATATCTGCATGCACAGTACAGAGTAAATGGGGATGGTTCTTAGATTCATTGGAGTAATTCAACTATTTGGCTTTCTCTTGATATGGTGACTGGTTGCTTTTCAAATATATCTGTCCAGTCTGCATCCAACCTTCCACTGGTTTTATGCCAGAGTAAGCTTTGGGGGAAGCAACATTCCAAGTAGCTGGATTTGTATCCTGACAGTAGACTGCTTGAGCACTAGTCAGGACAAGAAAACAGTGTGAGTTAAACCTGATTTTTATTATTTTTTTAAGAAAGCAAGTAAGTTATGAACAGAAAAAAAAAAGAAAAACAAATCACAAAACCCAACACACCTTTCACAACCTTTTAACAGCAGCTGCTGTTTTCTGAGACCCGTGTCTTAAAACAGAAGATGGAAATTTAGTGAGATGTATGTCAGATTGCTGACTCAAATACAGTGAACCTTCTGTGTCAGAGCTGGGTTTGTTGTAGGTTCCTGTTGTTTGTGGAAGATAGGAAGGGTGAATAGCCAGGGGAATGAACAGCCTTGTAAATCTGCCTTAGAGGCTAAGGAGGAGTAATATTGAGCCTATCAGAAAATGATCATGTGCGTGTACAGATCCCGGCCTTTGCACGGATGCAAAGCAAAGCTGTGTGAGTCAGTAAATCTTGTTACTCTCTAAATTATTCATTACAGGAGATGGGCAGCTCATCATCTTTTCATGCTCTTCCCATCAGCCTTAAAAGGGTCAGGTAAGTTCAATTTACTCTGGGATGACCCAGCTAGGGCTGTGCCACACGGATATCCCAGCAGCCCTAGTCGTGCTTTATCCTCAGGTCATGCTCCATGCTTTGTGCAGTGCTACATCACTTGGTCCTGCTGATTTTCACTGTGCTCTCATCTAGACCAGTAGAGGTTATTGTGAGTGCTGAACAGGCTTGGATCACCAAGTGCAAGCTGCTGGGAGGTACAGAAGAAATAAAAATGAGTATTCCTGTTGGCACGGTGGTGTCTGGATGCTGTTAACAAGTAAAATGGGAGGCAGCTCAGAACTGCAGTTCCTTCATGGGTTGGCTGTTGGCTGTAGTCCACTCATGCCATATCCCAGTCAGTCTCCCAGTGAGTGACAACTTAAGCTATTCTCGTCCCTCTGTGTCAGGCAGCAAGGAGCCTTTGGGAAAGCTGCAGAGTGTGGGTGGTACTAAAGCATGTTTGACAGCCAGCTGCAAGGTTTACAGTTGGCCTTTAGGAAACATTTCTGGCTATTGATCGTGAAAGGTAAGGGAGAGCAGGAACAAAAAGGCTTGTTTGGGGGGGGTGACATAAAAGACGCGATCGCCATCTCGCTCAGAAGGTGGGATTTTAGTAAATGGAATAGGCTTAAGTCAAGCTGCTGCTTACAGACTGGTGTGGAGCCGAAGCATTTAGCAAGGCAGATGAAACATCATTGTCCCTCATTTTCAGACAGGATAACAGAAACAGGGGAGCTGTCACAGACCAACACTGAGTCCAAGTGAAGCATATTCCTGGCTCTGTACCCAGTCTTCAATCATAGGTGTTTGTTAAGGTACCCTGTGCGAAGATCAGCCTCACACAGTTCCTTTCATGAGTATTAAATCTGCATAAAGAGATTAATGGGACCTGCCAGAAAATCTGTTTCTGTCTACAGAGTTGCTAATTGCTCTTCACACAGTGTCAGAATGTTGCAGGGTTTGGTTCTGATCTCTAATGCTTCTTTGAGGAGATACAGAGGTGTTCAGCAAGTGATGAGCTTATTGTTGAAGGAAATTTCCTGTGGCAGAAACTGTCAGGACCCTGAGCATCCCACTTTCCTGCAGGGTGGGTGATATCCATTCATTGTTCAGGGCTGTGTCCCTTCCTGTAAGTCTACAATCACTGAGCAGCCACAGCATGGAAAGACTTTCAGCATCCTCCCTTTATTATTCCTGGATGTTGCTGGGTCAGCTCAGCTGTGGAGTGATATTTACCCTTCCTCTCATTTTGCCCTCTGCAACCTTGCTGAAAATGTGTCTCTGTGAAATGAAGCCTTAAATAAACACAATTAGCAACAGTCCTGGAAACCCAAAGGAAAAAATCATCAGTGGTGGCAGTGATGAATGTTATTTACGTACTTTAAAAGTGAGTGTGAGATGTTAATGCCTTTTGTCCTTTCTTTTCCTTTGGGTGCTTACTAGTTGTGTAAGTTAATTTTGTCCTGTAGAGTGAAATCTGAGGGACTGATTCTGTCTTCACAAAGGAGAAAGGCATGCATGCATGACAGCCTTCAAATTGTGTTTTGGTGTCTTCAAATGGGTCTACTGAGGATCTGCTGGCTCTGTTAAGACAATGGAGGTATGGCTGCTGAAGCCCTGACCTAGAATTTTCAGTTTGAATTTTGCTAATTTTGCACTATTCAGAAAGGATTCTTGTTCCCTGAAGGACACTTACTGTTCGTAGCAGCAGGGACCTTGCAGTGTCTAGGACAGGAACTGGGAAGCCGGATTTCTCTTTGTGCTAGCTTTCTGATGTCAGGGAAGATAATTTTTGGTTTAGGTCACTTGTTTTAAAAATTTGCTACAATGACACTCGCTGACAAAGGGGTTGATTTTTAGAGTAGGTGTTTGTGCATTATCTGGTGACCTTGGTTAGAACTGAAATCACAGAATCACAGAATGTCAGGACTTGGGAAGGACCTCGAAAGATCATCTAGTCCAACCCCCCTGCCTGAGCAGGATCATCTAGATTAGATCACACAGGAACACGTCCAGATTGGTCTTGAATGTCTCCAAAGAAGGAGACTTCACATCCTCTCTGGGCAGCCTGTTCCGGTGTTCTGTCACCCTCATGGTGAAAAAAGGGTGTTCTCATGGAACTTACTCTGCTTCAGCTTGGGCCCGTTGCCCCTTGTCCTGGCACCAGTCAGCACTGAGAAGAGCCTGGATCCATCCTCCTGACACTCCTTTGCTCAAAACTGGAGGGAGACTGATTTTGCCTTTGAGCAGGGTGAAGTTCATAAATGAGTTGAGCTGGGATATTATGTAATCCCATTCCCATTTTCTATTTTATGCTTTATTCTACTCTTTAATCTGGCTTTATACGTAAAGCAGCATTGTGTAACTCCGTGTGCATGTGTATGTGGGCTGTAACCAGCCTTTGGAAAGATTCTGCCCAGTCCATCTCCCTTTTTGTGGAAAGGAGATGGGGAATAGCTGGTCAAGCAGCAAACACAGTTTGACTAGCAAAGTGACTCCTTCAGAGCCTTTCACAGTGTGAAAATTGAAAATTTGTCCCGCTGCTGAAACCAAGGAGGTGTGGGGTGGACCAGCAGCTACTACACAGTACGGAGAGTTAGAAGAGAAGGTGGAGGAACAGAATGGTGTCTGGGTGGTTTGCAGATAGAGAGATCTGAACCTTAGATCTACTTCTAACTTATTTTGCGTTACTTTTCCCCCTTTCTTTTCTAATCACATAACCTGCTGAAGATGTAACACCAGCGCTGCCTGGTTGGAAGTGAAACTATGTCAGTGCCATAGGAGGGAGCTGGTAACAGCAACGTCCCTGACTGATGTGGGGGCACCACGCGCCCCTAACGAGCCACCCGTTTCATCCCTTTCTCTGTTTTGTGTCCAGTTTTGGGCCCCTCACTTCAAAAATGATGCTGAGGTGCTGGAGCATGTCCAGAGAAGGACAATGAGGATGGTGAAGGGTCTGGAGAACAGGCCCTACGAGGAGGCTGAGGGAGCTGGGGGTGTTTAGTTTGGAGAAGAGGAGACTGAGGGGAGACCTTATTGCTCTCTACAACTACCTGAAAGGAGGTTGCAGTGAGGTGGGGGTTGGTTTCTTCTCCCCAGTAACAGATGACAGAACTCGAGGTAATGGCCTAAAGCTGCACCAGGGAAAATTTAGGTTAGATATTAGGAAGAACTTTTTCACTGAAAGAGTCATCAAGCATTGGAACAGTCTACCCAGGGAGGGGGTTGAGTCCCCATCTCTTGAGGTGTTTAAAAGACAGGTAGATGCAGTGCTTGAGGACATGGTCTAGCGGTGGACTTGGTGGTGGTAGGTTAATGGTTGGACTGGATGATCTTAAGGGTCTCTTCCAACCTTAACAATTCTATGATTCTGTGACTAGTCAGGAACATCCTCTGTTGGCCACCTGGCACGGACTCCTCTCTGAATTGCTCAGAAGGCTCCTTGCAACTTCCTTTTACGCAGAAGGAAGTTTTGCCAGAAGTTTTGAGTCGTGCAAAGTGACTGAGCGCTTGCGTGCATCGACTGCAATCGTGAAGCACAAGCTGTTCAGGCAGCCCTGACAGCAGCAGCCTGGAGAAAGGAGGATATCTGAGTACATGCTGATCTGACTGCTTTCGGGATGGTGGTTCGCTAATAGAGCCAGGCATATGTTGTCACTGTTTTTCTGTGCGTATCCTCTAACTTGCAGAGAAATTTTGTTCAGACCTAGATTTTTCTTCCCTTTTTTACATTTGCTGACAACAGATAAGCACTTTTTTTTCCCTAAAATCTTTACTGCATCTGTAAATTTGTCCTGAATTCTATAGGTGGTGAAATAAAGAATTTTAAGAGCAAAGTGTTTATAAGGTAGGGGACTTTTGGCTATCTCCTCCCCTCCTGCAGCGGCTTTGGACTTTATGCCAAGTGAGAGCAACTTGGAACATGGAGTTTTCACAGCTCAACAAACTGCTCATGGATTGCACAACACAAAATTCATTTCAGTAGGTAACTCCATTTTCACTGACTTTTTTGTGTGTACCCAGACCACTGGGTGGACTGTTTAGTAGCCCTCTGAAATACGGTGGCCTTGGCTTGTTTATTGACTGCCACGTTCACTTAGCTCTGTGTCACTGTGAGTTGAGGCAGAAGTTATCTGTGAGTCTTGTCTTTGTATTTAAATTATATTAAGCAGTCTGCTTCATGCCATGTAAGTCTTGACTCAAAAGATCTGTCTGGATTAGCAGTGCAAGCACAGCTGGAGTTAGAGACAATGGATAACATCCTCAGCTGGTGTATTATTATATCCCCCTCCTTCTAGTGAAGCCAACAGAGCCACACTAATTCTCACCATCTGAACAGCTGTAGCTGTCTTTCTCTGAGCTGCCAAAGCTTGTGTTTGGGTCTTTGTGCTTCTCCAGCAGAACTTAATGATATTCCTTGTGCTTGAATAGGGCAGAGTACCCCTCTAAACAATACTTTTTCTTGCAAAGGACTGAATGTTAATGCTGAGAGGTGCTTTTGCCTCTCCTCGAAGTTGAGGTGGTTTCAGCGCTTCAGGAGGAGCAGGTCTAGGTTACTTCTGAGGTACTTCTGATTTTCACTATACTTTTCTCTTGTAATGAAGGTAATACTCAGCTGAGGCTTGTTATTTAAATTAGCAGTTCCCAAGGCTGCTTCATACTGTAACCCTTTATTAGTCAGAGGGAGGATCCCCCTTTTCCTTTTTAATTATTTACATTCATGTATCTGCTCTCCAGATGTCCACAGTGAAACACAAACTATAGATTTGTGCAGAAATCTGTAACAAATAAGTCTATAGTTCTTAAAGTCACAGGCCAGTGATTTTTGAATATTTTTCAGGTGGTATTTTTCCCTTATCCCTTTGGCAAAATTTCAATACAAATGTACCAAAAAGAGTAGGATTGGAGTAATTTGGACAAATGAAGTACTGATTTGGATGAAATTAAATAATCTTTTGTTTCATGAGACAAAATACAGAACTAGCTACTGTAGGTGCAGTTGTTCACTTGGGACAGCTGTAGAGCTGCAGATTGTCCCGCCTAACTGTGGGTATCACAAAGTCCAGGGTTCCACCTGGGCTTCTGCAGTTCATGGAGAGAGAGAGAGGAGTGCTTTGTGAAGATGAGCTGCCCTCTGAAGGTGCTTGTTGCTTGGAGCTGGCATTAGGGGTGGTTAAAATGACGTGTTTAGATATGAAGGTGTCTTAGCCCACCTCCAAATCCAATCCTCCCTGGTCTCTCAAAGAGAGGAGAAGCTGCCTTACCTGGTGAACAATATTTATGGCTGCTGGATCACACTTTAAAAAGCATCTTTAATAACTAGCAGCAGCTTTTAATTTAGAAAGTTGTTCCACATAACAAATTTTGATACATTCCCATTGTGCAATAGACTTGGCATGGCTCTAGCTGTCTGTTACTACCACACAAACCAAAAATGTTTGCTGATGAGTGTTACTGCAAGGGCACTGAAACAGGATGTGTGTACCATTTGTTTAAACAGTAAAATATAGCCAATTCTCTCTCTCCCTCTCTTGTATATATGTACATAAACATGTGTGTGTGTATAAAATAATCAAGATTTACTTCTGACAGTCTATAATCTTGGAGCTGTGCACATAGGTACATTTTGGTAGATGGAAGGTCCAAAGAGAGTAAAATAGTTGAGTTCTTGGAAATGTTTTTGAGGGATCAGGCTGGAGTATTTAATGTGGTTTTGAAGCATTAAAAGTATTTGTATTTGAGAAAAATGAGATTTGAAATACAATTTAAAGCAAGACCTGACTCTCTTTTATTTGTAATGTATTGAAATGTCACAATACTCTTCTCCTCCAGCTCCTACTGTGAGATCATCTAAGCATTTTGGATAGAGAGGTCTCCATCACTAACATTGCCTAATTCCTATCAGTTAAGGTGAGCAAGCTGAAAAACTCTGAATCAAACTCTTAGTAGTCTTTTGTTCTCATAGTAGCATTTCCTCCTCCAAATCAGCTACCCCTGAGTTGCAGTTATGTATGTAGAAGCAGAATTTGTATTTGTTTTGTAGGAAACATAAAGTTACTAAGAATCTGAAGCTACTGAATATTAGCTGAAATTGTAATTTCACTCTGGTTTTATTCAGTGATGAGCTCCAAAATGGCTGAGAGTGCCATGGTCAGTGTTAATAGAAGGCTTGGTGTTTCTGAAAGGCTGTTGCACTCAGTTCCTTTGTATTTTTCTGTCGGCTATACCTTTAAATTCATGTGATTTCATTAGAAAGTTTAATTGGATATTTTTCTTGTGTGTAGCAGGGAAGGCTGTCTAATATTTTGAAACATGACATTTTGATGACTACCCATAAAACAGCACTCTGCTTTTGGCCACCAGAAAGCTAGCATTAATTTGTCTAGGAATCAGCCAGCCCATAATATGGATGGCAGCAGCAGCAGTGTATTACCTATTAAAGAAAGGCTATGTTGTCCCATTTTTAATTTACTGTAATGCACATACAGACTCCCATAAAAGCTTTAAGTCGCATTGTACATTCTAATATGGTAATGTGATGACTAAGGAGAGAGGCTCAAGTAGTAGACTTCATTGTTAGGTACAACTTTGCATCCTCTCAGAAAGATGGATGCCTGGGCTAAGATTTTAAACTGTGGTATGTGCAGCAGTTACAATATTGAGTATATAGAACCGAGAAGCAGACCTGTGACTCTTGTGACAATCTAATTGGTGTTGCCCATCACGGTTTATGAATTTCTCATGCAACCAAAGTTAATTGGTAATATAATTGTCACCTTCAAAGCTAGTCTCTGGCACAGATACAGGCACTATCTATTATTTTGCATCTTGCTGCAGCTCTGCCCTGTGAGTGGTTTCTCTGTGTTTTTACATGAGTACTAGTGCTTGATTATTTTTTTTTTCTGGAGGACATGTTGAGCAGCTTGAGCATGAGAAAAAGCTCTTTTACCTTTCTTTCTATTTAAATGGCCAGAGTGGGTTCAGTTTCACAGCTTCACTGGTAGTGAGAACAGTTTGCTTGAGAGAGAACCCTTAGAACTAAGTGAGAGATAAGATACGAATTTTACAGCTGAGCTCCGGGAGCTGGAACTGGCACCAGGCAGTCGTAGGCTCAGATCGACATCACGTGTGAAGCTATACAATCACAGAAACACTTGGGTTGGAAGAAACCTTTAATATTATCAAGTCCAACCACAGCCTAATCCTGCCCAGTCCAACCTTGGATTCTGTCCTTCAGCACCTCATCTATTCTCATTTTAAATACCTCGAGAGATGGTCATTCCACCACATCCCTGGGCAGCCTGTTCCAGTGCTTAAAAACTCTTCTAGTAAAGAAGTTTTTCCTGATATCTAACCTAAATCTCCCCTGGTCCAGTTTATAACCATTTCCTCTCATCCTATTGCTTGTTACCTGAGAGAAGAGACCAACCCCCACCTCTCTGCACCCTCCTTACAGGTACTTGTAGAGAGCGATAAGGTCTCCCTTCAGCCTCCTTTTCTCCAGGCTGAAAAGCCCCAGCTCCCTCAGCTGCTCCTCGTAGGGCCTGTGCTTCAGACCCTTCACCAGCTTCATCACCCTTCTCTGGTCACATCCCAGCATCTCTACATCTCAGCTGATGGCTGAGCTGGACAGACAGCTCACACGTGGCAGCAGTGCCTGCTGCTTCACCCTGTTTTTGCTGAAGTGAAACATGACCTTATATCCCCTCTGGGAGCTTAGTTGATTCTAAGTCTCCACCAGCTGGTTATTGAGTTCTGCTGCGAACCCAGAAAATCAGTTTTTCCCTGCTTACTTGCCATTCCAATGAATTAAAAGTAAGCTAATGAGGGTATATTGTAACATCTTGAGGTTTCAATGTTTCAAATAAATGTCGATTAAAAGACGATCAACTAATTTGTGGATGATTAATCATTCCTTCAGATAAAAGCATCTGTATACCAGTTAGTGAAATCCCTCAGAGTGGTTATTCTTCAGGTAAGTGTTACATTTCTGTCCCCTTTCTGTGGACTCACAGGTTCAGACACAAGGTGCCTTATGCCTTAGGTGTGTATTTGCTTAGACAGCACCGGGGGTGGTGCCTGTGTCCCATCCCTAGGCACTCGTTACTGAAGTGACATTTGTGTAGTTCAGTGCATGTTCTGTGGCTGCAGCTCAGTGCATCTCTCGAGTGTGGCTTTTGCAAAGTTGGGGAGCTTTGTGTTGAAGCAACCCTCAAAGTTTCATTTGACTGACTTTCCTGGGAGGTAGTAGCCCCTAGCAGGAGGCAGGAATAAACAGTTGGGAGAACAGGTCATTACGTTATAAATTATCACAATGAAAGTGAGTCAAAGCCTGAAGCAATTCTGCAAATCCACCCAACTGTTTCTGTTTAGCTGTTGGAGTGTGTATTGTAACCCCGTTTAAATAGGTGTCCTTTCTTCTTGTCCTTGCTATAAGACATCCAAACTAGGATTTTATGTGGCTGACAGTCATTTACATCTGCCAGCATCAGCATCTCTTAATGAATGTTGTCACAACTCACAAAATAAAAAACTGTTAAAAGTCACCCCTGATGTGGGTTTAAAAGTGAGAAATCGGAAGAGATTTGCGATGGGTATATAGTGCTTCAGAAAAAAAACAGCCCAGAGGTGTGGGGAATTTATAGCTGTTCAGCGTGTGATAGAAGGGCAGTTGGAGTAAGCCATGCTGTGATAACTGGAGGGAAATTACAGTCCACAATACTGAATGCTCCAGAGAGAGTCTCTTCTTTTTCAGTAAGTGGCATCAGCCTGTTTCCCTCTGCACTGCAAAAGCTTAGTCGCTCTTGCTAAGAGTTCCCTGTTGTAGAGCGAGAGCTTAACAGTAAAGCGCTTTTAAATCAGCAAAAGTGGGAAGTTGATCCCTGAGTTACACAAGAGCAATACTGGCTAAAAGCAGATAGGAAACAGTTGTTCTCTACATCGAGGGTTTTCTCTCCAGACAACCAAAAATACTCTTCACAAAAATAAAAATAAATATTTTGCTGTTGTTGAGCTGGTAAGCAGAGACAAACACACAATTCAAGGTGCTTGGGGACTGGAAGAGGTGGAGAGGTCCATGATTGTTTCCTCCTCTGTTAGAAGCAGATGGTAATGTCTGGCACATTTAGCAGACCTGCAGAGAAAGGGACAGTGTGTCTGCCTCGCTTTTGGTGGTAGATCTACCTCCAGGAAAGAAGTGCTTTGAGCAATGGTTCAGTGTTGAAGGTGAAAGCAGTAAAGCTACTTGGCCTTTACATGTTGTTCTGCACTTGCTTTACCTTTAGGTACAAATTAAATGAAAGAAATTCCATAAATGTGTGCTCAGGGGATCTGAGAGTGGAAGCTGTTATTTGAAATCCAAGAAAGATGATTAAAGTTTATTTCCTCACTGATCTCTGACTCAATCACATCAGACTTTGGTTCCTGTTGGGCTTACTGGGAAGCAAAGGCAAAAGTACCCTTGGGTCCAGAGCTAATAAGGCAGTTCCTTGTTGGTCATGGGGGCCTGTTTGAAGGCAGACAGCACAATCAGATGATGCAAATGCCGTGCATGTTGCTGTGTGTCATGCTGTGCTGTGGCTCCTCTCACAGTTGTAGCAAAGGGACTTTCAGGATCCTCAGGAGTGTCTGTGATGGTCTTACCTTGTTAAACTGTGTCCTTAGTAGAAACCACCTAGTTCCACTGAGCTGTAGCTCCCCTTGAGTGACACAGTGAATTAGAAATTGCAGGTTTGTCCCATTCATTTCACATCAGAAGCAGTTGGAGGCAGTCTATTTTTTCCTTTTTTTTTTCTCACATTTCCTTGTTTCTGCCCTTTAATTCAGCATTTAAAAACAATGGAACGAGAGCCTGTCAGTTCCACTTCTCCTTTGGTTTGCCATTCTACTTGCCTTGTCATTGGTGATGACGTGTCAATCACTCATTACATCCTTCGATTTTTTTCCAGGTAGCTTCCTGGAAGACTTTGCCTGGTTACCCTTTAGCCCTTCCACGTGCTGTGCAGGGTTTGCCCTTCCTTCACAGGGTTTCTTCCCCGTGTGCGTTTCACGTTCTCTTCCTTGTGGTGGTACAGTTCCTCCTCTGAGGAACCGAACACATCCCATTATGTGCCGTGTGTCGCCTTCCTCCTCATCTGGTTCTTCTCTTCCCCGTCCTCCTCCCCTCAACAATTTCAAAGAGATTGATGAGAGTAGAGAATGTGTACCAACACAAGCTGGGCCTGGTCCCTATGTGTAAGCATTAAGCCACATTATCACGGCACATATGTAAACACGTGCCTGCACAAACAGCAGCTCCACAGCTGGGGTGAAACTGTCACACTACACACTGAGCTGTTGGAGGGACTCTGGCATGGAAAACTCTTGGCAAAATCACCTAAAAAGAGGGTTTTTTTTCTTATGTGTCTCTCTAGTTGCCGTATTTTGGATGGTTTCATGCCTTTGTGTAGCCACTGCTCTGGCTTTTGTTTTTGCTGGGTCAGTAGAAGAGTGTAAAAACACCGGATGTGTCTCGTATTCTGTGAGGCTTTAGTTACAGCTGTATGAGAAACGTTTCCTTTGCATTATCTGGTGTGTTGACAGTGCCTCTAAGTCTGCTTTGTTTGCCATGCTAAACCGTAACCTCTTCGTGGCAGGGCCTGTGTTGGGGATGCACTGTGCTGACCATTTCAGATGCTGCTTGTTGAGCGTAATAGTGGTGATAAAACTAGAAGGAAAGGGGGAAAAATGTTGTAGTTCAGCATGAACATTGTTTATAGAATTAAAGGCACCAGCACATCCTTTTCTAAATTAACTTATCAGCTGTCTGGCCCTGTGATTCTGCTTAATGGAATAGGAGGTGACTGGGGGATGGAGCTAATGGTTTGGTGTTGGGCCAGTGTGTAGTTCATAGGGACATGGTGGCCTCCGGGGTCTAGATTAATGTTCGTTAGTGCTAGGAGGGAGAGAAAAGATTTTGCTAGCAGATGTGAGCAAAGAATGAAGAGGTTCAGAGAAACCCTGCCTTGTTTGGAGCTTTTGGGAACAACCCATAGTCCAGAGAAGACAGCAGAGATATTTGATTGTTGTTTATTCCTACCTATAAGCCTGTTTTGGTTTAGGTCACCTTTGTCATTCTCACTCTCTTGCAAACTGAACTCAACCTGTGAATCCCTTGTGGTTTGCACATTGCTAGTTTTTAAAAAATAATATTTCCGTGTCATTGCTTTTTGAGGATTTATTGGGTATTTGCTGCATCACTGAAAGCATCTTTCTGCTGGCTCTGACCTCAGCCTGTTCCTAGGTGGTCTGTGTAACCTTTCCATCTTTTTGGCTCTGCCTGTCGCTCATCTCTCTGTATTACAACCCCAGTGTTGCATCAAAGGTGTGATTAGCTATTTAAAGAGTGTGCATCCACTAGTTGGTGTTAGTCCCTGCAGCTACCTCATTTCATAACATGCTCAGAGCCCTCCCAGGTAGAGAGAATTTTGCATGGTGCAGTTTTGGTTTTTTTTTCAGCGTGAGGACAGGATAGTGTGTTGAACAGCTCAGCTGATGTGTTCACAATGAAAAAGCAAGAGGATGGGCCATCTGCTGGGCAAGACATTGCCTTGGGGAGTTAAAAACCAGTATGACACGATTACACCTGATCTTTGACCACCTGTGCTTGTGCTGTACAAGCTTGGAGGCTGTGCTGACAGGGATTTGTTGTTATTCGTGATTGCAGCTGCAGTGTTTTCACTGTGCTTGTGGAGAACTTGGTTGTTTATATCATTCCCTTTGCTTTATGCCTGATAGGTGGCTCCACGGTCCTTCTGATACTTATTTATGAGTCTAAGGAGTTAAAGGCTTTATTTTTAAGGAGTGTTTTTTAACTGGCCATCCTTCAGCCATTGTGGCTTGTTTTTTGCACAGTCTGCTGAGAGTGATGACTGTGCTGGTACCAAAAGGCTTTGAGAAAGTCCCAGAGATTCCTCATCACTTCCTTCACTCCTTCCTCTCACAAGTGCGTGTGTTTCTAAGTGCTGCTGCTGGACTAATTATGCCCTAATTGAGAAAAAATCCCGGAGTGTCTCCACTGAAGTCAGACATGACATCAGCAGCGTTGCTCGGGCAGCGAGCGCTTGGTCCATTGTTCCCATCCCACAGCACGCTGCCCCAGTCCCAAACTGGGGCAGTGTGTCCACGCCAAACGCGGAACATCTCTCAATAGGAGGTGCAGCCTCAGCACTTCAGGCACTGCACGGGGATTTGGCTGTGCCCAGTGTTTGCACTGGCAGACTTTTTGTCATTTTCAATAATTCTGTTGTCTAACCAGAGCATTGGGTGTGAGATCCTGCCATTAGATAAGGCATTATTCTTTGCTGGCAGGCAGATTACTTGTTGTAACGTGTTCAGGGTGCACTGCTGGTGCATAATATACCAATCCATCATCCCCTAAATTTACAAGGATAAATGCAATCTCTCAAGCTAAGCTGATATATTTCATCTCAAAAGTACATTCGTCTGGGATATGTATCAGGGTGATATTGAATTAATCTTTGTTAGGCTTAGATAACTTCATCCCAGTGAATTTCTTGGTGTGACAATGATGCAGCTGGATAGTAAGTCCACTTTCATCAAGTGATGACAGCTTCACTTTCCAGACAATTCTAACCCCATTTGATCTATGCAGTGTGTTCCTGTATGCTGATGGCAACAGGAACTTCTTTAGGGGCTCTCTGGGAGTGGGGTCAGACCCTTTTGTTAGAAAGAAGTCTCTTTTCTTCGGTGGCATCTATTTCTGGAGTGTGATGGGGGGTTGTTCTGCGTTTCACCATCTCCGAGCTGTTTGCTTCTACATGCAATTTAATGTCTGTTTCTGAACTTTTTCCCTCGGTCTCATTATAGGTTTCTATGTATCTCATTGAGCTGATGAGGCATGGTTTATATACAGTGCTTTTTCTCTCATACTTAGGACTGCTCTTCACCCTACAGCCAGCATGGGGGAGCTTGTGTCTGGGATCAGCAGTTCAGGGGTTATGAGGTCTGCTTGCTTGCTGACCCTCCCTCTTTATATCCTGTTCATCAGAAGTGAGTGTATGATTTCTACCAGTGATTGTCTTAATCCAGCAAAATCCACTTTTAAAGCTATTTTAAGTTTGCACATGGTTTCTACCTCTGGTTTGCAGAGCACTGCAAGAGTCTGTGAGCAAACCTGTTACCTCTCAAGTATCTGAGCATGCCTTGCTGGCCTTCTTCCTCATTACCCTTCTTCCTCACCAGCCACCACGCTCATGCTGGGTGACTTGTCCCTGGCTATTACTGCATCTGTTATTCAGGGCAGCGTGCTTTCCTCCTGGTGTGGCTGTGCACGGGGGAGGACAGCTGCCCTCTCCTCACTCAGCCATCTTGGCTCCTTCCTGTTCTCGTTTTCTTAGGCCAGTGTTGTTCCAAGGCTGTCTGTGTGTCCTTGGAATTTAAGCCACTTTTACTTTTTTTTTTCCTTTGTGTTTTCTTTTGATACAGCCTTTGTGTTTCTGAGAGGGTGCGTGGGCAAGGACAAAAGATGACGGTTTGCTTTTTGATCAGGGCTGAAGCCGTGGTCATCATTCATCACAGGATCTATGGCTTTCTGATGCTTGTGGTTGTAAAGCATTAATATATCACGAGCACAATTTTGAATGTAGATGTCTTTAAAGGATTCTTGGAACCTGGACTATTATTGCCCTTCACAGTATAGGAAGCAGGTTTGGGATCCATAACTTAGTTAATTTTTTACTGTCACTACTTAGTTAATTTATGGGGGGGTCTGCAACTTCTGCATAGCTCTGGGGTACGTTTTGCAGAACAATAATAATATATATTCATTTAAAAATACAGTTTACTACATTTTGGAAGGCAACTTCCTCCTCTGTGTTTACAAGTTCTACTCAAGACAGTATTAGTTTATTCAATAAAAAACTCAGTTTGTCTTGATGTTTTCTAAATAGTCTGCAATGAAGATAACCGAAGGTCCAGATGCAAATATACAAAAGGAAAGGTCTGAGTATAAACACAAAAAAAGGACATCTGGCAGGAAATCTTAGGCCAGGAAATGATTTTGAATTGTGGAAGGTGATAAGATCCCTCTCTGGCATGTACTGAAGGTGCATCTGTAGATAAGCATGACATACAGGGTAACAAATTCAAACAGAGCTATTTCTATTGACTTGAGTAAAAACAAAAGCATAAATTAAATCTTTTTTTTTTTTTTTCCCAAGGGAAGAAAAATATTTTTCCTTTTAGGGGGCATTAGGACCTGCCACCTTCTCCCACAGCCCTGTCCAGGACCCTCCTGCCCAGCCCCTGGAGCCCAGCGCTCTGAGGACAAGGGGTCCCAGGGTCTCTGCTCAGGCTGAGGGACGTGGCTGCTGTTTTTCCTGGTTGCAGGTTCAACCAGAGCCTCATACTGCCAGATCATTCCGTGTACCCCTGCCCATGATGGGGGAAGATACTCCCCAAAAACAGGGGATATGAGCTCATGAGCTGTGATCCACACAGTCCTACCCCAGACACTCATCCCAGTCACCCCAGTAGCTCTTGATTTGGACCTCTGCCACTGCTGTTGTGGTGGCTGGAGGCAGAGACCTCCCCTCTCTTCAGACAGACTCAAGGGTGCCAGCACCCTGGTCTGACGCCAGCAGCTGGCGCTCCGTGCACTCATGCTGGCACCATAAAGCTGGCGCCTGTTCCTTGTAGCGTGCACACATATGGGACAGAGAGTGAGATCACCCAGAGAGAGATAGGAGAGGATGGAATAAGAAGGTGGGACAGATGGCAGCGGTAAGGCACAAGGCTCAGCCAGACAAGCATGATAACCAGCCCTGTTTTACACGTCACTGGCCCCTATTACACCATTTTCTGTCTATCCCCTGCTTTGTTCCTCCCTGCTCCCCTTCCTCAGCACATCCTTTCATCATCCATCTTTTCATCTGTTTCTGTAGTTGTAACTATGCCCCTCATCCCTGTGTCTGGGACCTCCCTTGGTTTTCAGCTGCAAAGCCAAGGTTAAACCTCCTGCAAGTGGCACCTCCAGTCTCTTGATAGCCCATCAATCAGTGCAGGTGTAAAGTTTTTTCTTGTCATTGTCTCCATGTTCATTCTGAACATCAAAGTTTCTGTGTGTTTGTGGTTTTTTTGTCTTCTCCTATGCTTATGGTCCCTGTGAAGGACTTCCTTGGTCAGACAGCCTTGCTGGAACACACTCTCCCTCAGAACCTCATCTGTCAATGTGTGACTGGGTCTCCTGCCTCCTTCATCATTTTTCAGTCACATCTGTGTCCCTGTATGTTCTTGTTAAGGATTTCCTTTGGTTTTTACTTTTTATTTTTTAAATTAAATATTTATTTATTGAAGAGGCCCTTCACCAGATAGCTGTAAAGCAGCAGTTTCCTTCCACATACCCTTACATTTACTATTTTACATCTGATTTATCTAGGAACTAGCAATCTGTTTAAAAGAAACAAAACCCTCTAGTATCTTTTCTTTCATGAATTTTAAAGAAGGAAAAGCTTTTATAAAATTAATTGTTGAAGCATTTAGTGGGGGAGTATATAGGAGCCTTGTGGATGCGTGTTAAGGGACAAAGGAGCACAGGCAGGATAGAAAATTTTGTGTAATTGTTCCAGCAACACCAAAAAGAGGTAGCCACTGAAAATAGTAGTCTAGAGTAGAAAGAGGAAATAATACTTCATGCTGACTAAGGCAACCAGGTTTTCTCTGTGCAGAAACATCCTCCAGACTACCCTGAAGGGAAACAAAGTTAGGGGAAGAGTGTGCTGAAAATAAGTGTTGGACCAAGAATGGCAAAACCTTGTTTGTTCCTCTAAACACGAAGTTCACAATGAATTGTTTCTCTCTTACTTGCCACTCAAGCTAGCCTCCAGGATCCTCAGATTTGTCTCTGCTGTGATGAATCCATCAGGATTTAGTACCAAGTGCAGGTGGCATTCGTATGTGCTTAATCCTGTCTTTCAGATCATGTCTCCTGTCTTCATCCATTAGATTCTTTCACTGCTTCATCACAGTAGGAAATTGAAAAATCCTTTGAGGAAAGCATCCTGCCATCTCCAGCACATGGAGAGTGATTTAAAAATGTTGGCAATCTTCTTGTTATCTTCTTCTGGCACTCTGCAAGAAGTAGAATAGATTTCAGCTGAGCTCCGATCCATTGCCCAGAAACAGCCAAATGGGAGGTGGGCGCAGTCCTTACTAAGAAACTGAGCTGATGATGAGACATAAGAACAGTAACACATAAGAAAAGTCATCTTACCCCCATCTTTCTTGGCTTCTCAAAACTACCAGGAAAAAAAATAAATTAAAAGTATCTGCTTTTTATTTTTCCTTGAAGAGAGTAGTTATACTTACAAAAAAAAAACCCAAAACCACCCCAAATTATGATTTCTGTATGTGCTTTTTGGATAAAACTTAGTTTTGAAGCCAGTAAACCCAGTGTGTGTTTTTGTCTTTATATTGTGTACCAGTAAATGCACTTAGAGACTGAGTTTCTGTAAGACATGTAGCTTTGGGAAAAGCTGAATGATTGAAGTTACTTCTGACTGTTCTATTTGGAAACACAGCAGGTGCCACAAGTGCTTTCGTACTAATTTCGATCCCTGTCTTTTTGAGGAAGTTTGTTTTAATCAGTTTTTCATGGCAGTTTTCTGTCAGTGCAGTCTGGATTGTGTTACAGGGAAAAAACATCTACAGAATTAGTTAAATGAGAGATGTGCCACCCTAATGTGTGTAATATCATTTATACTTCATGCACCCTCCTTTTTTTCCTTTTTTTGCCCCTCTAGCAGTGATGCTTTTTTAATTTCTGATTTGAAAAATCAAGTAGTGAAAGCATAGTGATTCTCAAGAAAAACAGGTCACTTTTGGTAGGTTAAAGCTGATCAGCTGGAATTTTTCACCTCATTTTCATCATTTTTCCACAATAGCCAGTTTGTTGGAAGAGGAAACAGAAACCTGCCAAAAGCTGTCATTGCACTGAGAGAGAACCAAATGGTGCTTCTGAAAGATAAAGCAGGATGGAGAAAATCAAGCTGTCAGTATGTATAGTGCAATTTAACGGGGCAGAGTAATGCGGTTCTCGTGGAGAAAAAATTGCCCCAGAATGAACTGAAAGTAGATTTTGAATCTACGTGGTTTATTTTAGCAGCATTTATAAAAATAATAGCAGTTTCAAGCCACTCTATGAATGGATGTAGGTGGAAAAATAGATTGAACAGTTTTTATTTACTTCTGCAGCCAATTTCCTGGCATGTGGGTCACAAGGAGAATTCTCTTAGTATACCAGCAGAAAAACCCTTAGCAAAATGCTCTCTTCAGCATTAATTGATTTCTTAGCTAATGTCTACTTGACTAAAGACAGTCACTACTCTTCCATCAGACACATAAATAGCAGTGCAGAGGCTTAAGTGTTTTATGCCACTGAAATCTGAGGATTTTTGGAAGGAAGATGAGAAAGTAACTTCTTCCATTATGGTTGTAATAAGCTATTTTTATGTACTAGGTTTCCTGGAGAAGTTATGGTTTTGCTGTGAATGCTCAAGGCTAATGTTAGAGACATTTAAAGAGGGAGCTTTCTAATACAAATTCATTTTTTTAAAGTTACTTAGGTGCTTTATTTAAGACACTGTTGTATATTTAGAAGTGGTACTACGCTGTAATAGTGCCAGTAATTACTGATAACATAACTTTGTAAATTACAAGCTTGCCAGTGTGTGTATCTTGATCTTAGAACTTGTGGGTTTTTTTTACAAATTTTGGGTTTTTTCTATTATCATATTATCATTATTTCACATTTTAAAAAGTGAAAAAGATATTTTGTTTGTTTTTTTAATGTTATTTTTATGTAGAGTATATTGGCTGCTAATCTGTTGAAGTTATATCAGAAAATATATCGTGCAGTGTAGTTTCAAAATGTTGTGGAGGAAAGCTGATGATCTCATGATTCAGGACAGCACATGAGAAGGTGGCTACTTGAGTCTTGCAGGAAATTTCCCAAAGCAAAGGAAATTTGAGAAGATGACAAGCAGGATATTTTTAAGTGGGAGATTGTACGCATATGGAATTTAAAGGCATGTGAAAGCATATAGCACTATACTCAGCATAAATGTAAAAATAAAGTAAAAAAAAATCCTGTTGACAGCACACAGATTGTGCTGTAAAGGGTAATTATACAATGCTCTATCCCATCCTGCTAGAGCGGGGAATACATTGCAGGGATCCTTGAAAGCAAGGCACACATTTACTGTCCTTCCTAGGTTCCTCCTCCCTGAGATAACAGCTTGGTATACCCCAAGTGAGACCAGTGTCTCACTCACCAGCCCAGACTGGGCATGGACAGCACTATGACCCACGTTTCTTGCTGGTAAAGCTACACAGCCTAAAGACAGGTCAGCTGGCTGCCTCTCCGCAGCCTCAGGCTCCCAGTTGTTGTCCCAGAGATGGCTTGTGACAATGGCAAAATGTGGCTTCTTCCTCATCTCTCTTGCACTGCACTGGTGTGGTTCCCTTGCCTGATGTGTGGTGGAGATGAAGCTATACCGGTAAACAGGGAGCACTAGGGACCAGTCCATGTCTCCAGGATGCTAAGCAGCACAGACTGGCCTACAAGCACATTGATTGGGTCCACATAGTGTATTTGTGCTGAAGCACCTGGAACAGAGCCAGAGGGTAGAGCTAACATCGTTAAGCTATGTGAGCAATCAGGAATCCAGTACTTGTGCTGCCTTTGAGGTCCTTTGTAATTTAAAAGGGAGAATAAATTTCTCAGCACTATTACAGCACTGTGTCCCCAGCAGTTACAGGGTATGGCTGTGCAAAACTCATGTCCTGAAAATTTGCACAAGTTTTTGGTGTTTTCTGGGGTAGGAGAATTTTTAGAACAAGGCTTAGACAGTGAAGATGGTATGGCTGCACTCAGTTGCCTGTATATTTGACTTTGTGTGTCTCAGTTTGTGCAGGTCTGAACCAGTCTTACAAACTGAGACCACTGAGTTTGGAACCATGTAGGGTGGCATTTGAGAGCTGGAGCTTGGGCATCCAGAGCTGGAAAGGACAAATAGTTTAAAGAAAGTGTCTGTGCTGAGCAAGTTTTTTCTCCGTGCCACTACTGGGAACTGTGGGTCTGCTCAGATTTTTGCAGTATAAACCACAGATGACTAAGATAATCTGTGAGATATTTTTATAGCAAATATTGAAGTTTAGAGGCAAGATGATGTCCCTAATTTATTCTGATTTTATTCCCTCCTCCAGCATCTGCAGTTGTAGCATTTTATTCCTTATGTCAGGCTTCATGATATTTACAGGACATTACGAAGCATTTCAGGGCTGCTGGAAGCTCTTAGAGAGCCTTGTGTAGTCAGCATCTCCTTACAGTGCTGACACTGCAGGACTTCCAACACGCTCTTTGCTCTGCATCTTCTCTGCTCCTCCTTGAATTCCCTTCTGGCATCTCAGCTCTGCCAGATCACCTGCAGCGTGTCCCTGACCCAGCCGCAGCAGATACCGTAAACCCGGGTGATCCCTGCGCTTCTTCATTCCTGCGCCTTTATTCCCCTGTCTTTCGGGGAAATTTATACACATTGCTACGTACAAACGAGTTGTTCACGAACAATTGAAGTTAGATTGTGCTGAAAAAGATCCTGCTGCTGGGCTGCCCCAGGAGACCTGGAGGTTGGTATGCTGTAGCTGAACTAGGCCGTGCATCTGCCCTGTGTGTACTTAGTACTTCAGCGCTCAGGGCCTCGGAGGATGGTGCTGAGAAGAAGAAACCAGTGAACTAGCTGGCATGTATTGGCTGAGCTATTTTTGCCAACGGGCTTTCTGAAAGGAAGTTCATTAGGCACAGTAGTATGCCCTCGTGCAAATCGCTTATGGGTTTGACTCCATGCTCCGAGGTCCATTAAGCTGGAAATGGAACAGGGAACGATAGCTGGAATAGAACACAGGGGATGTTTCTGCCAGAGCACTGGTGTAGTGTGCGGTCTTTCATCTTTTCCTTCCTCAATTCATGCTCCAGCACAGTTGCTGCCATCCCCCGTTTCTCCTGGTACATTTAACGCCCAAGGTTCAGGAATGCAAATGTTTATGTTGCATGAATCGTCTCCATAGCCTCGTGCATCCAGATAATACCGTTGTATATTCCCAGTGTGCTTTTCTAAAGTGCACCAGTGGTACTTACTGAAACTTTAAATATCTGACATGTGATATCATACAAACTGACCTATATACTCATTTGATGAAAGTTAGTATAAATCTGTTGGTATCAGCAGCATTGTGGTGATTTAAAGCATTAACACAGGATGTTAATGATCATATTTCTACTCCCTTTCAAGATATATTCAAAATAGAGGAATCTTTTAACATACAACATTCCTCAGGTGATTGTTTTTATCATAAAAAGTGCAGATGTGGGGCAAGGTAGCAGGAATGGTCTCATTTTTGTAGCAATCACATCCAGTCTGAAGAGGACATGCTATTACAAGCAAAGTTCTAGATTTCGTGGAGCACATCAGGTTCCTGACTCTAGCTCGGTAAAGCAAAGCAGCACTGTGCATTGTGGTTTATTAGACTAGGACATAAGGGAAGGGAAATTTCATCCTTGAGACAAATTCAGATAAAAATATGTTGCTTGTTAAAAAGTGTATTTGATTTCCATATAATTATCTGTATAAAGCCCCTGGATAAAAACCTCAGCAGTAGCTCCTGAGTGTTGCACATCACCATACAAACTATTCTGGCTTCTGTCAAACAAAAGGCTGAATTTCACCGCTGTCGCAGTTTGACTAGGAATGAATATCTGTACTGAGCTGCTAGGGACCTAAAGGTCTGTCAGCCAAAGCTCTGATCTGACTGCATGAAGCACTGAATGACTCTTCTGGCATTTGGAAACCTTCCAGGAGTGTAGCTACTTCCTCAAGGGTGAGTTTATGGCTGTGGCTGTTGTTTGTCCCTTATGATTCATGGCCAACCTCAGGTTCTTCAGAGCTGCTGACAGCCTTGACATTTACAGCTACTTTCAAACCTACATTTGGCCTTATCTGAAAAATACCTCGGCCTTATCAAAAGGATGCCCTCAAGGCATTCTGTTTCAGACTTCTGCTGTAGACCCTAAACCAGATCTTCATCCTCACTCCAAAATACCCTTTGGCCCAGCCATTAGGTCCAAATCTAAAATATTTGGGTTATTTTTTTAATTTTTTTTTCAGATAATAAGTTGCTGCTGCTTCAGGGAATTGAGCCTGCTATGATAGCTTTTGTTCCTGTTTGATTATTTGGCAATACTTTAAAATAATGGCTTGATATGTGTGTTCATCTTTGGTGTTTGTTAGAATCGCATAAATCATGTGGAAGATATTTAGTATTAATGTGATTCTCAGAAGTCCTTTGGTACCATTTCTACAGTAATTCAGTACTAATTACTCTAAGCATTAAAGAAAAGCTTTTTTTCTTTCTGTGCTGCCTAAATCTGAAAGAAATCTCTATACCGTGGAAGACAACTTGCTTGTTGTCTAATCATTTGAATGTGAACATCCATAAAAGCTGATGTTGTTTGGGTTTTGGAGAGAAGAGGTAGCTCAAGGGATTATAAAAGCAGGAATTTATAGTTTGACCATGGTTTCACATACACTGCATGTTGGGACGGTGCTTACTATCTTCTCCACAGCCTATGTGGTACAAGGGGTCACCTCAGTGTAACTCCTGTTGCAGTAATGTTTTGGCATCTTCATGAAGGGAATTGGTGCAAAGTCCTGAGTCAGAAAGGAGTGAAGGTTAGGGCTAGATGGGGTTTTTGAGTTTGTTGTTTTTCTGATGAAAGCTTCCAGATAATCTAGATGAAGTTGTCTGAAAGCAATTTGCAAAACCAGGCTGAGTAGTTTCAACTGAACTCAGAAAGCGAGCCAAGGCACATGCCGTATTTTATGAGAAGTGAGTAGTCCCCTCAGTCACTGAATCTGTGGCAGGCCCAAGTTCAGTTCCCTTTTCTGTGTGGGAGGACTTAAACCTCAATCTCTCATCTAGTAGGAGGCAGTCCTAACCAGGAGCAAAGGTGCATAGTGGACTGGTGCCATCAGGTCATCTGCTGATGCTGTTCCATTTTGTGTGACTAAACAGGCAGGACCTGAAGCCCAAGTGACATGACCACCCAATTTAGATGGACACTCCTTGTCTTCCTCTCTGATTTAGTGATTATTGTATATCCAGTAAAATTAGCTTTAACAAGAGGGATTAAAATACACTTCTTCACTCATTACTGATATTTGAGATTGCATTGCCCAGGTGAATACCTTGCCAATGTTGTCTTCTGGAGTCAAGCTCCATCCAGTTCTGACAGTGGGTTCTTACTGACTCTTCCCTGAGCTGGGGAATTGAAGAGAAAGAGAGGTTTCCTTGCCTGGTATTTCACAATGTGAGGAGGTGGGACCACATCTGAGTTACGATGTAGTGTATAAAACCAGACCTAGCACCTCTAGACCTGTGACACTGGGAGAAAACCAGATACAGTTACAAAGCTGTTTCTGTATGATTCAGTATCAATGCCATGCACCCTGCCCAGGCATTTGGGAACTACAAGAAAGGGAATTGAATGTTTGGCTCTACTGTCCTCAGCCAGTGCATAGAAGCTGTGAATTATGTAGTGACATGCACATCCTTTCAAAAGTATTACTTTCTCCCAGCATTTCCTGATAACTTAAAAGAGAAAAAAAAAAGTTTTTTTAAATTTTTCTTTTTCTTCTCTGCTTTTGAATGAAGTTAATGAGAGGCAAAAACAGGTGAAGGAACTCTAGCACTTTCACAGGCATCAAAACAGTTGAAGAGATTAGCAAAGCTCCAGCATGTTTCAGCTATCTATACTTTGATTTTCTTTATTTTTTTTGGAGAGTGTTCTAGCTCTATCAATTTAAACTGAGTACAGGCTGTACTAACAGTTGAGGAAAAACCTTGGCTGCTTAATCATGTTGAAAAGAAGTTCAAGTTGCATTCTCAGCATTAAACACTATACATCTTGGAAAATATATTCGGATGATCTACTCAAAATAGTGGACTCTGTTAAGGACACCACTGGAAGCACAATGCTAGGAGCATCTATCAAGCCTTAAGGAAAGGTTAAAGAAAGTTGACATCACTAAAGGACAAAGAAAAGGGAGATTAATAGAAACAGAGAAACATCCTACCAAAAGCTGAAGTTGTTTCCAAAGAAACAGAATTCATTATAATCTCTGGCTGATTAAATATTTTATATGTGTGGCAGGCAGAAAACAAACTAGAGGAATAAAAACCTAATGCTGTGGCCTCCTTCCAGAAAAGCCAAAAAAGTGTAAAAATCCCCTACCTGCCATCTGTGTAGGGTCAGTTGATGACCAGGTATAGAAGAAGTGCTCAGACTCACCCACGAGTGCTGAGGAACGGTAACATGTACCACCTCACGTAAAACTGCCTTGGCACTGGAAGCCTGGAAAGAGTTAAACAGGGGATCGGTGTTTGAAGATAGTTCCCTAAAATAAAAATAGTTCAAGTAGATCTGTAAGCCTGAGATCTCTACCAGCTGAATTGGTAGACACTAGATTATGTGTTAGACCTTGTTGTGAAGGGTCAGCACTGGTGAGTCTGGGGGAAATTTGACCTTGTAAAACTGGAGTTCATTTTATAGATGCATGTTGATATCCAGTAAATAAAGTGTGCTTGAAATTTTAAAAGGCTTTTGGCAAAGGAATCAAGGCAAATAATGATATAAGAGGGAAGCTATTGGTAAAATAATTGGTTAGAAGGATGCGGAGAGTAAGAGATTGGTCAAGGGTAGTGGTAGGACAAGGGGCGTGGATTTAAGCTAGAAGGGGGTAGGTTCAGGTTTCATATGAGGGGGAAGTTATTCACAGAAAGAGAGGTGAAATACTGGAACAGGCTGTCCAGAGAGGTGGTGGATGTCCCAACCCTGGAGATGTTCAAGGCAAGGTTAGATGGAGCCTTGGGCAATCCTTTCTAGATCCAGGCCTGGAGGTTGGTGGCCCTGCCTGTGACAGGGGGATTGGAACTCGATGATCCTTGGGGTCCCTTCCAACCCAGACCAGTCTATGTCCTCCTGTGATTCTGTGAAATTTGTAGTAAGACTCACTGGGGTTACCACACTGACAAACTACCCCAGTATCAGAAAAATCTGAGCTGAAAATTCTTGGATGTGCAAAGAGTTTAAAACTTACTTGACATGTTCTTAGTCTTTCCTATGCGTCTACATGTAAGTTGCAAAGTGGAGGGCGGACTCTTCCAAAGTTCTAGAGTGCAGCAAACCAACACATCTCTAACACTGTTGGAAGCCTGGAGAAGTATCTATCAATGCTTCTAGGCATAACTGAACAGTGCCAGAACTGCTGAGAAATATTGCTGTAAATTGATATTAGATGAAAGTAAAGTCTTTTCTTCAGATGGGACAGGTTGAAAGCTTGCTGAAAGTAGAGACTTCAAGGTCTACAGCTGCAGTCCTTGGTCTGGCTTAAATTCTCCTGGCTCATTTCCAGGGATTTAATTGATGGTGTGTGCTCTCATGCCAAGGGCTGGAGTGACTTCTTGTCTGTTGAACTGACATTTCTTTCTCTTTTTCTATCTTTTTAGCCTTGTGTTTAGCCTCTGCTCATCTAACTGCTCTGGAGCAATTTATCACCTCCTCTGTTTAGACTTGAGTGACCACTAGTTCCTTGCTCAGTTGCAAGGCTGTTTGTCCTAGCGATGCCAGGCAGGTGACATTGCCCAAGTGGAGCAGCTAATAGAGGAAAGAGGTCTTTTTTGTGTGTATTTTAGAGTCGTGTGACTTGATTTCACCCCACTTAAATTATTGTAGGTTCACCACATACTCCTACAGGCTCTGAGCAACTGCTTTTGTCATCAAGCTCATAGTTGCAGTGTTGTTTAAGAGGAATCTGCACTGCAGCTGCAGGCCATGTGGCATGACCTCAGGGGATCACCAGTGATTCACATATGATAGTTTTGCCGTGTTGAATGGGTAAAGGAATTTGGCAGAAAACAAAGCCCTTTGTGTTCCAGCTTGTCCTCAGTATCAGAGGGCGTGGGGGTGGCTGGGCTTAGGCTGAGTGATTCCCAGTTCAGCACTGTAAACCCAGTCAAGTTCAGTATACTGAATTGTCACGATTATGGATGCACAGGCATCCTGTCTTCCAAACATCCTTCTGTCCTTAGGCCACTTTCATAATATTTTTACATATCAGGTGGAGCTTGAGTGACTCTAGTCATGCATACCTCTGTTGTGATTGGTGTATGTTTTACAGATTCACAGAATCACAGTATGTTAGGAGTTGGAAGGGACCTCAGAAGATCATCTAGTCCAACCCTCCTGCCTGAGCAGGATCACCTAGATTAGATCACATCTTCAGTGTCTCCAGAGAAGGAGACTCCACAACCTCTCTGGGCAGCCTGTTCCAGTGTTCTGTCACCCTGACAGTGAAAAAGTTTCTCCTTACATCCATATGGAACTTATGTGCTCCAGCTTGGACACATTGCCCCCTGTCCTATCACTGGCCATCACTGAGGAGAGCCTGGCTCTGTCCTCCTGACACTCACTCTTTACATATTTATAAACATTAATGAGGTCACCCCTCAGTCTCCTCCTCTCCAAGCTGAAGAGACCCAGCTCCCTCAGCCTTTCTTCATAAGGAAGGTGTTCCATTCCATTCATCATCTTCGTGGCCCTGCCCTAGACTCTTTCAAGGAGCTCTGTGTCCTTCTTGAACTGAGGGTCCAGTCCCTCCAGGAACTGGAATCTTCCTCACTTTGTGTTTAGATGTATAGACTAGGTGGAATTCAGAGCGCATGTTCAGGGTAGCTTTTGGGGATGTTTTGCTATTATAATGCTATTATAATGAGCACAGCTCACCCAGAGGGCATGATTTTGACAGGAAAATGATGAAGTGCTGGCTCAGTTCTGGTTCAGTTCTTACTCAGGGCAGAAACAATGCAGCTTCTCATTACCACGGCACACTGGGTTCCCATACACCACAGAACCTGGCCGCGGCGCCTCCACTCCCCACCACCCTCCGTGTTCTGCTCTCTCAGGGGTAGCACATCAAGCTCCCCTGATGTTTGCCAACCCACAAGGTTGCCTAGGGAACTTTTGTGGAACAGGCTATCACATATCAGCTGCACTCCACCCTGGAAGCTTCTTCAATGCTGTACCTTTTCTTAAAGCATTAAGTTCAATTTCTAAGTCACGTCCAACAATTATTCCACAAGTTTAAAAAGGGTCCTCGTATATTTAGAGAAGAGACTGTGCCTGTTACAGTTGTTGCCATGATGCCAGTGGGAGCATCTACTGTTTGAAATAATTTCTCTTCAGCCTGCAGTTTTCGTAGCACAGCATGCCTTTAGAAAGGGAACACATTCAATTCAAACATTGCCGCTTTCTCTCTCTATCCAGCTCTCTTTGGAAAGAGCTCTCTGAGAGTTTGAAGAGAGGATGTAGTTGAATGTCAAATTCAGTGACATTTGCAAATTATTAATATGCTAAGGAGGTCATGATGTTAAAGAGAAAACTCAGAAGACTTAGCAAGCAGTCGAGTATACCAGCCAGAATGTGTTCTCGGCAGTGAATAGGTCTTTCATGGCTGGAAACATTTGGTATGCTTTATGTTTGGGTTACAAAGCACATAAGGCCTGAGTGAATAGACAGGGAGGTGTGACGTTATTAGCTTTGAGATTGCTGCAGTGCCGTTGTGGGTGGTGAGCTACAGAGACTTGTGTCTGGATAGTAGGTGGGTAGAGGACCCCAAAGTGTGCGAGATAGGCACTGTTCTGTTCCTGTTTGGTTGCTGTCCTGAAGACATGGAACATTGTCTTAGGGAACCTGTGCAAATCAAAAGGTGAGTCTGTGACTCACCTTGAAGACTGTGTCTGGGCTTTGTTGCAGTTCTTTTTTCCATTAAAAACTGTGTGATAATGTGTGATGTAATGAAATATGTGATTTTGCTGTGTTCCTCACACAGGCTCACTCTGGCATGCAGTCCAGTGAGAAAAGTGTGAGAGGTACCAGCCTTAGTTCTGTAACGTTTCTTCATTTGGCTGATTTTGTTGGTTCTCTGTTTTCTCATCCTCCAGGCTTTCAGCTGGAAGAGCTGTAAGTATTCAGAAGATTTAGAAATATTAGGCAGCAATTTCTTTTGACAATGCAAGTAGTTTACAGCCATGCTGTTCTGGCTATCCTTTAATATCATTTCCACTTGTGTATGACTTGAGCAGCCACCATCTTCAGAAGAGTCAAACTGAGATGAACAGCTCATCTTTTGAAAGCTCAGATTCAAGCTGTCAGATAACAGAAAGGATTGATGTTTAGCTCTGCTGGTTTTGGAAAGTGTAGCTATTAAAAGCACATTCTAATTTGAGTTGGCAGAATAAGGATCACACACACAGTCCCGAAATACCAGTGAACACTGATTTTAATGTTTCATTGCTTTGGTGTATAGGATATCTCTGCCTCCCATTGAAAAACAGAGTCAGCTTTCCCTTGGCACTATATATAGTATTCCCAGGGCGACAGCATAAGAGCGGTAATGGGCGGAGGTTTAAATAAAACCCCTAATTAATACTGAATTCAGTAAGAAGGGGAGCCTGCCTCTTCAAGGGGATTACAGCCCACCTCTGCAACATCTAACTGGACTTTGAGTGCTTTGAATTATTCTGAAGGTCGTGTGTGAAGGAGAGCATGTCGCTGAGAAACGGGCTGGCAGAGCAAGATGCAGTCTGCAGTCACTGTGGAAAGAGTGTGTGTTTACTTGCTTTTGTGTCTTTGGAGCTGGCGGTGGGAGTAACCACAGTCCCTGGCCTGGAACACACCACTGAAAAGGTGTATAAAAGGAGAATTGGGCTGACTTGCTTGCCTTTAATCTTTTGGGCTAGAGATGAGAGGGATGCAGAGGCTTTCAGAGATTGAAAGCCTCTGCCCACAGGCAAGAGGAGGTAGTGTTGGGTCTCCGCAAGATGCAGGCTGTGCCTAAAGGATGAGCTCGAGGGAGTTTTCAGAGACACCCTGGGAGGAGGCAGCATCTCTGCTGAGAGTCTGAGTGGAAGATTTGCTGGTTTGGGCTTCATAAAGAGTAGTCAGGGGAAGGAGGGAAAAGGAAAGGAAAAGATGGGAATAGCATCACCCTGTCCGTGCCACAAGCTCTCAGCTGGGTGCCCATGGTGCCCATGGAAGGACCCACAGTGAGAACAGGGGAGAATCCCTCATGCTGAAACTGGTTGAAATGAGATTAGAAAAAACACAGGAATAAAAGTCGCCTGCATTGATGGAGAGTGTTTGGCATCTGCAGTTTCACTGGTTTAATGATCAGTCTTTATGAATGATGTTACTTCATACCTTTTCTAATCACTCTGAAGTGTATTGTGAGCCTGATTTTTAATTTATTTTTTTTCCCCGTGAAGCTCTGAGCATCTTTCATTGAGATCAGAGTTAGTTTTGCCATTGACTTTAATGGGATTATATCTTAAATCAGGTAGCTATCCTTAGGCTAAGTAAACAGTGGCTTGCATAGTTGAGGAAGCTGGGATAAAACAAGAAAGGGGGTCAATTTCTAGCACTTGGTGATGCTCGTTTCTATCTCCCTGCATGCACAAGTAGAGTAGCCTGCCTTGCACCTAATGCATGCTGAAGTGGAGGATGAGCACGTGGAATTCGGGTAGTCTGTGTATTGGCAGCGTTGGCTACACACACCCTGAAGGGGCAGATAGTCAAGAAGTGCAAGATATGTATGAGATAGAGCACAGGGCGCTAAGGAGACCGTCACTGTTGGAAAGCATAGAAGTACTCTGGGAAATGAGCACACTCTGGGAAGTGAGCACTCCCCCTCAGTCACTGCGGCGGAGGCTCAGATGTGCGGTTGCGGTCTGGCTTGTTGTGACCCCAGCTGTAAGCGTACTCCAACAGCTGCAGCAAATTGCTAAATCATTCTTGGCTAACCCTGACATCAAATTATCTAAATAATTCTCGTAAGGTTATCCTTTGCCATAGGGACAAATACATAAGTCTTTCTATGCCTTGTGCTCTATTCCCTTGAGCTCTATTTTTCTTCATTTAAAAATAATACACTAGTTCTTTGGCATCTGAGCTGTTCCCCTCAATGCTCAATTATTTTCTTAAACCAATAAGTCATCTTGCAATTAATCCAGAATGCTGAACTTGTGACTTTGCAGATGCCGACACAGTAAATAACAGGGATATCATCACAGGCATGCAACAGCGAGTCTGTGGGGAGATCAAAAAGAAACCAAGCTCTGAGAAAACACGGCCATTATCATCTGCAAGCGAGATAGATCAGTGTCACTGAATACTTTGTGGTTAGTGGAGTTCATCTCTTAGTACATGAGAGCAGACCTGTCCCCAAATACCTGCTAAAGAACATCAGTAAGAACATTAAACCCTGGTAAAACCAGAAAGCAGAACACTTAACGCTCTTAAGTCTTCGTACTGTCATGACAATGTAGTGTGGTGGTTTTCTCTGGGATGCATCACTCTCCCTGGAGGAGCAGGGCATTTGAGGGAACTCTACGACTGACATCAAGGAAATTACTCCTCTGATATCTGTGCAGCTGGGCCTACACGTGCCTGGTGGAAGTTGGGCTTTTTAAGTCGATCTGTCATATGGACCTGACAGCAAAAATGTGTTGCTGATGATTTTATGTGCTCGCTGTCCATTAATGAGAGTAGCGGAAGTAAAGTGCCCGGGCTGAGCGTGCCGTGATCTGCTTTCACGAGCGCTCAGCGTCACCGGTGCCTCTCTGGGCTGCTGTCAGCCTGCCGGGATGCATTACTGCAAATTCCTGAGCAACTCCTGTAGACTTCAGGTGCTGCTCAGGGCTCTGGAGATTCCAGATCCAGTTTTATCTACAACCTGCCAAGCGGTTGTGTGAGCTTGACTGCAGAAGGTCAGGGAACAACCCTGAAAGCAGTTCAGCTGTTCATTGCTTAGAGCAGAGCTAGGGACATAATGTTGCCCGAGATGCACTCTTGCACAAGGGGCTGGATCGTTTGATGTGTTTCTTTTGAAGTCTGAAGAGTGGGGAGGAGCTGCCCAGCTTCTGGGCTGCACCACTCCAAGTACTGAACATTCCAAGTGTGTCAGGTAGAGGTGAACACTGAGAGCCAGGAGCTCCTCATTCAAAGAAGCTGGGTGAGGATCAGCACAAGGGAAGGGGTTTGTGCCTATCTGGATTGCAAGGACTGCACCACGCTGGACAAGCAGGAAAGATCCGTATCATCCTGCCCATGAATGCTCTGCAGAGCTGGTCAGCTGTGGGGGAAAAGCCCTTCTGGTCTCTCTGTCAGGCATCAAGGAGTCTTCTCGCTGTCTGCTGGGATGGATGAGGTATGGTACCCTCAAAGCCACCGCTGGAACCGGACTGCCTGCAGGGCTTCCTCTCTGGTTTGGTTGTTAAAGGAAAATGCACTCAAGCTTCCAGTGCCATTTCTAGAAACGAGCTGACACACAGCACTTGTCCCCAAATTTCTCAGCCTCTAACCAGCCTGTGACATGTCAGAAAGCTGTGCAGTGCTCCTGTCCTTACAAATAGGGAACAGAAAATTTCATTTGCTTCTAGTATCTCCCCTCATGAGGACTGCAAGATGGGCAGCATCTTTTTTGGCTGTGTTAGGCCATCAGACTAGCCGAAATCAGCATGTTTTATGTTTCTACATGGGCTCTTGGCCACCTGTATAATGTCCATCTGTTGAACCGGGCGTGATGCCTACGGACACCGCGATCCAGATCGTTTGAATGAGGCACGGGTTTCCAGGAGGTGCTGATGTTCCTGAAGAACAGCTTGCAATAGCATGACACGTGCTGTCCCTCGTGTGTGAAGGCCCTCCTGTGCACTGTGCTCATGGCAGTGCTGGTCACATCTTGTTACTTTATGGCATTTGGGGAGATTCATCTAGAAGCAATGTAAACGGGCCGTGGCAGTTATGGCAAGTGAATGTTCAGAGACAGTCCCTGGCCCCCTGTGGCTCTGTCAGAGTGATTCTAATGTATTCATCGTAGATCTGTGCAGTGCTTCTCTGTGAACGGTGAATTTGCTGAAAATTGCAGT
Organism: Heliornis fulica; assembly: GCA_013399135.1. Taxonomy (NCBI): domain Eukaryota; kingdom Metazoa; phylum Chordata; class Aves; order Gruiformes; family Heliornithidae; genus Heliornis; species Heliornis fulica. The sequence goes on along the minus strand of VXBZ01012453.1, from coordinate 355,855 downwards.
TTTAGAATAACCACATCTATTTCCCATCTGAAGTGAAATTTGTTAACTAGCTGTAAGTGAGAGAGGACATGGTGAAACTGGCTTCCAGGAGTGGCAGGGGACTAGTTCTGCCTCCCCACCTAGCTGAGGTGCCAGGACTCCTGTTGCATCAAGCTGTGTGCTCAGTTTCCTCTTACTGCAAAAAGAAGTTTGAACCTGCATCTCCCACCGTCCCATGGATGTCCCAAGTTATGGGGGGAGGGACAGTCCAAAAGCCTGCTGCTGGTCTTATTCTACCTTTCATAAGCAATTATGGTCTTTAAGGCAGAATTTGTACACCAATTTCTGAGTGCCTAGGTGAATACTGAAAGTATTAAGCTAGTGACGTGGATTTTCTTACTCTCAGTGACTGGGTCCTTATGGAAATGGAATTAGTTTGCTAGAACAGATTCAGCTCCTGGACCTGATAATCTGTCGGGTTGACTTGGTGTGTTCCTTAGGAAGGGAAGATGGTAAAGCCTGTTTTGGGTAACACTTAGTGGAAAGTCTTGTAGTAATGGAGCGAGAGGGCCCATATGAGAAGGGACAGCTGGACAGTGAATTTCTTCCAGGGCACCACGGTCTTGGCTGGCCTTCTGTATTCAGCTGTGTCCTGGCTATTTCTGAAGAAAAGAATGTTGAATGCAGTCAGTTATGAAATTATTGTTTCATTTTGTATGCTCAGAATTGATTTCTTGATGGGAAGAGAGTGGCTTTGGCTACATCAGCAAATACCACCATGCAGTAAGAGTGGATCTACTGAGCCAGTAATGAGTGACTCTACTGAGTCAGTAATGAAGACCCTGTCACATTTCAGGGGTATTGCTTCAAAACAGCTTTATTCCAATCCCATTTGAATAATGAAATTTTGTAAGGAACTAAAGCAAGTTAGGAGACCGGATATTGCATGTTGAAAATGTGAATGAAACCTTTCAATTTATTTAGAATTTTTCAAGTTTTCTGCCAAAACAAAGACTTCAAAAAAAACTTGGCACACATTCATGAGACATTTCAATGCTGTGGAAGCTGTATTATCTGTAGGCAATGTTTTCAGCTGAAATTTTAACTGGTGCTTCCTGAGGTCACCTGGCATCCTATTAAACCTGTGTATCTTGCTGTGTGACTGATTGTTGCTATTGTTTCAAAGAGAATTACAGAAGGTTGGAAAAGACCTTTGAGATCATCAAGTCCAACCGTACCTGTCCTATCTTAAAGCATATCCCTAAGCACCTCATCTACCCATCTTTTAAATACACCCAGGGATGGTGACTCAACTTGCCTGCCTGGGCAGCCTGTTCCACACCCCAACAACTCTTTTGGTGAAGAAATTTTTTCTAATGTTTAATAATGTCTATACACAAAATTGATCTCATCATTGCCCTTTCTCTGCCTGCACCAGGGAGAGTGAAAAAAACCCAAAGAAAACAGTGCTGCTGTCTTAAGTTTTTTGTTCGGACTACTCTGCCGTGTAACTATGAAATCAGTCATGACACATTTGCCTTAGCGTCAGGAAACTGAGAGAGAAGAGACAGCAGCAAGGGCAAGATGGGCACTTGGGAGCTGAGGAAGAAACTAGGGACCACGTGAAGGAGAGCAGCCCAGCTGCAGCGGAAGGAGTGCAGGTGAAGCTTGTGCAGAAGCAGCTTTTAATATAGTAAACTTTGCCTGCATGCTGAAGTCTGTGGGTGCTGTCAGGTGGTAAAGGTGGGGAGGAGTTTCTGGTGCCCTGGAGATTACATGGCCTCTGGAAGTAAAGGGGGTGATCTAGAGTAAACCATTGTGACTTTCTCATGCAGAGCTACCCTTCAAGGTATTCAGCACCCCAAGATGGCGAATGTTCTGTTTCCTGGCAAGGCCCTGTTTGCATACTGGATTTTACCGATGGCTCTCGCTTACCTCCATGTTGGGTGCATCCAGTGATACACAGCTGGGTTACTTCATGTTTTAGTGAGTTATCATTAGTTTAGTGATGTCAACCCAGGTCAAACATTAGTCTAGGCTTTGATGTGTGAGAATGGCCTAGGATTTCCTGGCAGTGTCTCCTTCCTCATAGTATATCCGTAAGGATGGGGCAAGAAAAGGTTACAGTCTTGATGAGAGAGTGGTTTTGGAGTAGTATGTGAGTCTGACATCAGGGATGAAATAGATGTCAGCAAGTAGCTGTTGGCGATTTAACAAATTGTGAGCTGATGTAGCTCCATATCAAGAGGTGAGAAGACTTGTATTAGAGAAGTACTTTGTATGTGTGCATTGCCCTCCTCATTGCTGCCAGGGGGTCTCTCTTTTAACTTGTATGCCACAAATACCAGTTACTTTTAAGCCGACTCAGTGTGTAAGTTGTGTCGTCTTAAACACCAACTCAGTGTTGTTTGGTGCTTGTTGCTAAATTTTGGTGCCTCTTATCCTACACAATTCATTGATTGCTGGTTTATTGTTTGTAACAAAGCATGTTCTCTCTGTTCCAGAATGGGAATTTACTATAGAAGTGTAATCTAAATCACTATACAGGCATAACAAACAATTCTTATGCGTCTTACAAGTTTTATAAGTCCAAAGTTTCTACTTAAATATTTATTGGTATTGCTTGTTCAGCATCTAACTCGGATTTTTTTTTTTAGTATGCCTTTAAGAAATAAGAATAACACAGCCATTAAATTTTCTTTTAAAGGTTCCTGTGCCTGGAAAAAATAAGTTGGGTTTTATAAGTTGGGTTTCTGACAAAAAGAAAAATGTCACTAAAAATGACGGGGAAGCTGTCGGTGTTCATTCAGGGTTTTTGAAAAGATGAAATCAGAAACACTTTGGTTTCTGGAGTTAGCAGGATACCAGGTGGTTGTCAACAGCCTATTCAGGTTTCTGTTTTTAAAGGAGAGGCAGTGTCATACAGTCAGGAGTTTGTCTGGACTTTGTCTGGGCTTGAGGAGGTAACTCTGGATGTATATGAAGAGGAGCTTCTGGCTGGGCTTTCAAGTGGCTGGAAAAGCCCATCTGTTACCAACTTGTTCTTCTCTGCTGTTTTACAGGTTCCAGAATCTGCTCTGGTCTCGAAAAGCGTTTGTGGACAGCGTGAAGGTGTATAACCACAGCTACATCTACATGCCAGCCTTCTCGATGAAGACGGGGACAGGACCCTCGCTGCGTGTCTATTACACCCTGGAGGACTTTGGTGCCAAGCAGGCGGTCCTTTTTGCCAATCCCAATTTCCTGCGTGACATTGGCAAGTTCTGGAAAAGCAAAGGTATCCATGCCAAACGGCTCTCCACGGGGCTTTTCCTAGTCAGTGCTGCCCTCGGTCTTTGCGAAGAAGTAACAATTTATGGCTTCTGGCCATTCTCGGTGGACCTGCACGGGAAGTTTATTAGCCATCATTACTATGACAATGTCTTGCCAGATTCTGGATTCCACGCCATGCCGGAGGAGTTTCTACAGCTCTGGTTTCTTCACAAAAGTGGAGTACTGAGAATGCAGCTAGAACCATGCAAGGACCCTTTAATCCAGTCTTCTGCCTGAAGATCGTAGGAGCCTGTCCGGGAGATCCAATAGTTTTTAATTTCCATGCTCTCCAACAGAGAGTTCTGTTTTCTGTTGAGTCTTTTTTTAAAGGGAAAATAATTGTGGATCTGCATGGACCATAAAAATGCTACTTGAAGGCCAAATGGAATACGTCCTTAATGTATAGTGCTTTCTGGAACTGGGGTGGGGGAAAGTGAGTCTCTCCATCGGGTCCGGTCGCAGAATTGTGAAGATAATGTCAGAAGCAGGACAGCTGAACTTTCCATGGGACGTTTTTAAATGACCAATGTAAAAAGGGCATTAAGGCTCAGAGAGACACAGGGCCACCCACAAGCTTTTGCTGACAGTGCCAAATATGACTGTCTGTTCAAAAATCCATTTCATTCCAGATTGGCACCTCATACAACTTTCCTTTTTCCCTTTTTTTCCGTGCTGTGTGTGGGGGTGTGTGTGTGTAGGAGAGCATGTGTGTGTTGTTGATTTTCTTTGTTTCTTTCTCTTTTTTCCTTTTTTTTTTTTTTCCTTTCTTTTACATCATGTTTTCCCCAGTGGAAGGAAAAGGAAAGGCTTAAAAGCCCTAGGAGTACCATCAACTCCTCCAAAGACTCTTGGGAGAGTGAAGGGTGCTGAGAATGTGGTTAGAAGAGTCAGATCATCGCAATGCCCTGCTTCAATGTATGGGCAGAACTCCTTGCTGTAGGTTTTATCAGGATATTTTAGGTCACTGCACTTAAAGCTATGCTAGTGCTATACTGTGGGCAAGAGCTGGTTAAGGGAAACTGGTCTGAAAATAAAACTTGTGTTACAAAACCAGTAGTGAAGTGCAGCCTGGTCACAGCTGACCCGCTGCGAGATTTCCACAGTGACTTTTGTTGCAGGGATGGCTCCTGACCTGTTTTGCTGTCCAGCCTTGGGGATTAATTCTGTATTCATTTGGACTCCAGATGTTCATTGACTGTCAAGGGGATTTGAGGTGTTCAGTGGAATGCAGAATGAGGTTCTTCATTTGCTTATAGCAGAAAAACTGCAGAAATGAATGTAAGTGTCATTTAAAATGAGTTGAAGCTTTGAAAATCCTTACTCTTTATGTGACTAGCTCTTCTGCTTGGATTGTAACGTTAGCCTTAAAGACTTGTACTTTTCTCTCAAGATTGTCTCTGGTTAAAGATAGTCTGAAAAATAAAACAGCCTCTGGGAGCACTGGAAAACTGCATAGCCAGCAAGAAAAAAAAAAGAGGTTTTTAAAAAAAAAAAAGAGAAAGAAACTGGCAGGCCCTTACGTAAGGCAGCCTCTGTCCTCGCAGCGGGTGAATTATGTCAGTGTGCGCATTGCACGTGTGCCGCCCCGGCCAGCGCAGCGCCTGAAGGACTGTTTTATTTTGGGTTATTACTTGGGCAGCAGATGGTCCTTTCGCCATGTAAATGAGAAATCTTCTTTATTTGGGGTTTTTTTATTATTTGGTTGAGCGCTGTAGGACAAAAAGAGAACACCAGCTCAGTCCACGGCGCAATTTCAGCTGCAGGATGTTGTCGCGGTTAATTTCAAGATCCAGACCAGTGTTCTCTTTCTTATCCTTCAGTCATTAGTAGCTGAAATTCTAAATCAGAGTGTGGAGACATCAAATGGTCATCAGCTTTCCACCACATTTTCCTGTGCTACCTGTTTTAGTTCCAGAGTGCTAGTGTTTTGGGGGATGTGTCCTATCATATGTTGACTGCGTCTCTCTGTAGACTACCAGCTGCAAGTTATATAGATATAATTAAAAAAAAACCCTAAACAAATCAACAAATAAAGCAAAATCCCTGGCTCTTCTTTAAATACAAAGAATTCAACTGTCTGTGTAGGACACTGGGAAAAAAAAATCATGTTTTGCTTTTTAAAGCTATGTTTTGTAATAAAGTCTTCTTTCTAAATATGGATATTCCAGGCATAAAGTGGGTACTCTTCCATGGGATTACAGGGCAGTGCTGAGCTGTAACCTGGAGATGTCCTACAGATTGTTCTGATAAAATCCAAATGTGCTTCTATAACATGTTTTATCTTTGTCCGTGTTTTTGTTAAACACGCTGATGGAATGTTCACTTGGTAATTTGTTCCCTTTGTATATCTATAATGTGGATGCTCAGTGAGGAAGGGTTTGAAAGATATTTTCTTTATTACTTGTTATGGCAGAATTTTACAGAGGTGCCTTTTTTGGAGGAGAAGCAGAGGTGCCGGTATGGTTTTTGTTGTACACATCAAGTTTTGTACTTCAAATATGACATTATCTGTGAGGGAAACTGCTTCTTTGCTCATTGGGTTTTTTTGTCTTTTACCAATACTTGGAAATTTAGTTTGAACCTCTCTGATGGATTTCCAACCCTTTGCTAATCCCTTTTTTCATGTCTTGGGAAAATAGTCAGATTAGAGAAAGCCAGGAGAAAAACATGTATTTTTGTAGGAAAACTCACTGCAGTGTTTCATAATGTCTGGCTTGTTCTTGTTCAGCCAGTGCCCTGAGTATCTGGAGATGATGTACTCCCAACTCTGTAAGACTGGGGCAGACAGAACCTGTAGCCTGTGGTCTTTATGAGTCCCTTCTGAGCTCTGCAATCCCGATGTTTTGCAAGGAGATAGCTTCCAAAAAATTAGGAGACACCCAGGCTGTGTGTGATGTGTAACTGGGGTTGGAGAAATTGATAAATCTCATTTATGTGTAGTGAATATAACTGCATCTTACAAAGACAACTACATTTGATAGGGAAGTAAAGGCTTCAAGGATAAATAACTTTTTGTAACTTCCAGAAAATTGGCAGCTGAGGAAAGAAGAGAAAGCAAAACAAACGCCCCTTTTGAGAGAGTAAAACCTGGTTTAGCTGGCTGTCGTGTCCACGCAAACAGACCTGGCCAGCGGTCAGCCTTTGTCCAGCATGGAAACAGGGATGCAGGATGGTGCTGCAAGGGTTTTGTGGCAGGAACAGTAACAAAACAAAATGAAAACTGCTGGGAATGGGTGAGTGGTGGCTCTCTGGCAGAGCTCTTTGAGTAAGTACTCTCTGCTCTTGCTGCTGCTCAGCGTGGGGCTTGCCTTGTCTAAATCTAAGGGGGAACCATGGATAGGATCACTTGTGCGAAATAACAGCATTGCATGCAAGGGACTGAAGTAGGATCCTCCTTCAGGAGGGAGGTCACACCTTGGGTTAGGACCATACTTCTGCTTAAAGACTGCCACAGTCTGATCCACGAGATTAACAGTGTTAACCACGAGATATCAGCATCTCGCAGTCACAGCAAACTGTGGTCCGAGTGCTTATATCCATTCAGCATTTACCTCTTGGTTGATTCCATTTCACTGATGGCAGTGCCCTTCATCAAATCTCATTGCTTGTGTTGCTGTATTTTCCCTGAAGAGAACTGAAATCTTGATGTTTATTTTGTTAAGTGAAATTCCCTACTCTGGTTTCTCTGTGTCCACTGAAAAACAGTCCCTGGTTTTCTCTGTTAGCGAGGCTAAAGCTGCTCAAGTCTTTGCCAGGTTGAAAGCTACTGCAATTAACTTTTCAATAAAAACTAGTTCAGACTGTGCAAACTGTTTGTAGTGTTCCTAGTTACTAATTTTATCATAGAGGTGGCAAGGTACAGAAGCATGGGAATCACTGGTCAGCAGAGTAAGCGTTGCCCCCTGTTTCTTAGTAGAATAAATTCCTTTGCAAGTGCTGTGTGTGGAAGATACTTGGCACTGAAGTCACTCTAGATAGATAGAATCTTCTTTGGGGTGTATATACTTGTGGGTAAATTAAAACAATTTTTGAAATTGCAACAGAATTATGTAAAGCTTTCTTTTCCTGTTGATCATGAAGCCTTGGGAGGCTCTTCTAAAACTGACAAGCAGAAGAGAAGCCAGTAAACTGAAACCATAGCGAAGAAGGAGGGTGTGTGCTTCTGAGAAGATAAACATTTCTAATTTTGGCAGAGACCTTGCTGTAATTCTAAGGACTCTTATGAACGTTGTGTATTTTTGCTGAAATGGAGATAGCAAGTTGTACATGTCAAAGGTCCAAGCCTCTGTTATAGCTTAACTTTTGTAGATCATGGGAATAGCATCTGTTTTGTTGATTTGACTTGACCTCGAAGTTGACTACTTTGAGGTTTTCATTAGGTTCATCAAAACGGTGTCATGGCACATACTGCTGAGTTTGCACCTCTGTGAGAGCTGAAGCTAAGCAGAGCATTTCTTTATTTTAAACCAAATGTCTGAAATGTGGTGGTTATGTAAAATCCTTGTTCTGCACGTCATCCTGGAAACTGGATTAATACCTGGCTCCTTATTAACCCAAGCCTGTAATTAATAAGGAGAGCAGGACTGAGGAAACTTCTGACCTTGGGGTGAGAGTGATGAAGGAGGTGAATGCTGCCTCATCATTTGCTGCCCGCTTTGGTTCTTTTCCTCAGCTCAGTGGATTAGTAAGCATTGGAAGAAGTCCAGATTATATGAAGGACAGGGAGTTCTTGAAGAGTTGGGTGGTGCTGGAAAAAAGGAAGGTGAAATCAGTTGTGTACTACACAAATCAGATTGTAGCAATTCCTGGTAGAGATCCCTAGTTCCCAGCAGATGAAGGACATTTTCATCTGGTAGTGACTGTGAAGAAAGGACAACCAGTGACCTAACAATGTTTTTCTGCAGGATGGCAGAAACCCAAAACTCCGTGAGATGGGGAAACTAGTTAAAGAGAAAGGGAAATACAATGGAACAAAGAATGATGATGATGAAAAATCTGTCTTTCCCTCCTCCCACTCCCCCTCAAACATACATATATAACATGGACTAGCCAGCTGTTATCAGTCAGTCATTCATTTCATATTCATGAAAGAATATGGTGGGATTTCCATTAGCTGATACAGTCTAGTGAACCAAATTCATCAGACCTTGCCCAGAAATTCCTAGTCCCCTGCTCCATGAGTGTTTGGGGGATGCTTTTGAGGCCATGGCTGTCTTGGTGTGCTGTGACCTTCTAGCAGGACTTGATCCTAATGTCACGTGGTTCCATCAGTTCCCCTCCCTGGGATCTTCTGGGCTATTTATGCCCCAAGAAGTCATCCCAGGATGTATCAGCTCTATGCTTCCCGATGACCATCCTCCTTGGGGTTAGAAGCATGATTTTAAAAATCAGCCATAAGGGAGCTAATATACTTTGTCATTTTGAGTGATCTTTTCTTCCAAAGTTTTGATAAATCCAGTAAGGGTTAAGTCCAAATCTAAAAAGTACAGCTTCAGTCATGTGTTGGTAATTCCTTCACCAGAGAATGGAAAGAGAACAGAAGGTGGCTGTGCTTTTCAAGGTGATTATTGTAAAATAGCTTCCCTTGCATTGAATTCCCAGATTTTGTCACTTGGAATATGTCAGATGTTCGACTTTTCGGTAGTTATGAACAGAACAATTAGTATAAGACTTACTGGCCTTCTTCTTAAATATTAGCCAACTCATTTTCTGAAGTGTAACACAAATGCCCAACAGGAAGCTTAATCTGTCCTCTCTAGCTGATATTTCTTTGGCAGCAATGAGATCTTAAACAGGTACCTATTCCTCTCTGATTATTCATTTTCTTCAATTTTTATTACAGCAGGTTGGGCCCTGGTGTATCCAGCCTCTTCTGCTTAATGCATGTACTTAAAAATGAATCTCACTCTGACTTTTCAGCTGTAAAAAAAAAAAGTGTTGTTAATTGAAAATGGTTGTGTAGGTTCTCTCTACAGTCAGGAGAGACAGACAGACACCTCCAGACGATGATTCATGGTTTCTTGAAGGTCAGCTGCATTCAGAGGTCTCCGCAGGAGCGTGGGTACACCGCAGCTGTGTCTGTAAGGCTGTGCTGCACAGGACAGAGCACGACCTTCAGCCTTTGCCCTGGTGCTGTAGGGTTTGCTCGTGAGCAGACTGCCATGGCTTTGCCCACTGATGCCGTCCTGACCAGTGCTCAGGCATTGCACGGGGCAGGGACCTGCTCCTGGTGGTCCATGCGGGTGATGCCAGCCTGGTCTGAAGGGTTCAGCTGCGTGTTGAGCTTGGCCAACCCTGGTATATTGCTGGTAGTTCATCATAAGCAAGTAGTCCTTACCTGGGTGAAGGCAGCAGGTACGTTCAGGACAGGAGCATGTAAAGATAAGGCTGTTGATTGCTGCTGGGACATGGTTGTCACTGGGTGACTTCATTTAGGTCTAGTGTGGGTACAATTCAGCAAGTGCTTTTGCAGCCCAAGTCCTAGATGATAACTCATGGTAAGGTTAGTCCTCTCCTGGTTCACAGTCAGAAGTGCTGGGCTTGCTGGAATTGACAGCAGCTCATCCCTTTGGAGTCCAGCCTGCTTCTTGCCCTGAAATGCTTTTGATCCCTGGCCAGTCTCAGAAGGGCCTATTAAAACTGCATCTTAAAATGCAGTTTTAATAGGCCCTTCTGTGTGCACTCCTTGCTGCTCCTGAGTCAGTCAGCCTTCTGTTGAGTGGAATATTTATCCTGCTTGGGTCCCTCCAAGGCAAGTGAAACTTTAGCACTGAGACCACCTGGAGCTTGCTCTGTTATTTGGTGTTTTCCCCTTCTCAGCTAAACCCCTCTTTTTATTAGACTAAATTTAACACGGTGAATCCAAATTAAGTGTAAAAAAGCAACGCCACAAGTAATTGTTCTCTGGGTTTACAAATAAGCTAGCGTTCAATAAAGTGCTAAAGTACATTTTGAATAGCTCCTGTTGGTTTCTAATTGTATATTCAATGAATTGCTTTGCTCAGATGGGGCCCATAGCAAAAATGAGTTGCATCATTTTCTGTTCATGTGAAGGGAGCAATTACAGACGAGTAATTTATCTTAAGCTAAATATTTACCAGGAAATTGGGGGATCTACATATCCTGTGAGAAGCTTTGTTATTGTGTGATTACCTTGGTAGTAAAGGAAATGTTTTCACTGAAAATAGATGCACAGATGAAGATATTTTGATGAAAACAAACTAATCTGGAGCAGTGAAACCCAGATTTGAGTCCCTGCTTGGAGATCTTCGACCAGGATGAAACTGTACTGCAAGAGTACCATAATCATAACTTCTTTCTCTCTGCATGTATCAATTTTTGACAACATGCTTGAAACCTTTTTTTATGTGTGCTAGAAAGGAACAGTCCTTTTTTTCAAGAGTGCAGCTTTTTCTTTTTGGATAGCCATAGCTTGTAGTATGTGGAGTAAAACTGACAAGATGTCCAGTTTTTGGGAGAAGGCTGTTCTGGGGTAGTCTGGCGAGGTGTTTGCTGCCTCTTAAGCTGCAGAGTGTCAGCAGATGATACAGAGTGTGCTGCACTGGAAATTAAAAAAAATATATATTTTAGCTGCAGCTCTGCCTCCTTGATGTCTCCCACGTGCTGAGTAGAATTAGTTCTGTGAGGGCTCTTCAAGCATGTACTTTGATCTTGAAGATCATACGTTGACTAATTTTAAAGCACCGGACTTTGAATGTACTGGAAACTGAAATAAGCGTTGAAATAATTTGAAATAAGTCATAAAGTGTATGGTTTGGTCACGCTGGGTTGTTTGGTCTCTTAGGAAACAGATCTGTCTGTCTGTGAAAGCCATTTTATCTGAGCATGGCCCTTGTATCTGTGAGGAGGTCACTGGAAGGTGAATGTCTGATGCTGCGCAGGGCAGGGACTTTCAAAAAACATGCTGTGTTTTTCTTCATACCAGTAATGAAATCCCCATTGAGCCAACACTGGGTTAGGTCAGCCTTCACTGTTCTTCAAACTCCCACCCATAAGTGGCACCAGGAATTCATGCACAGCTAGAAACAGATTTGGGTTTTTTTTTTTACTTTGTGCACTTTGCCATGCATTGAAAATGGAATGAAGTGTCAGAACTCTTATTTATACACCTTTTAGAGGTGTCTCTAGACTACCTAAATAATATATAGCCAGACAAGTCTATAAATATCAACAAAATGTCTAATACCCTGAAGTTTATAGCTTAAACACTGATTAGTATCCCGAAGAATGCCTTTATAATCACTTAGTGGGAAAAAAAATTGCACAAAACTTACATGTGAAAAAGATCCCTTTTAATTCCCTCCCCTCCACCCCCTTAATTTCACATTTCGGAGTTTAAACTACTCTGTGTGGTGTCCCTGGATTAAAAATTGAACTTTCTACTCCAAGTGTAGTTAAAAAAGAAAGAAACCTGAACTTGGCACAGAAGTTCAGATCTTGTGAAGTCTGTAAGTTCTCAGGTACTGCCACGTGTTGTCTTAAGGGCTTGCCAAAGGTCAGAAAGGAGATAGCTGCGGGAGATGACACGATGTTTCTGGTAAAGAAAACATGGTACAATCACGTATTTAAATGCTCTGCTGAATTAGGGCTTCCAGTGGTTAGCAGATGTTAGGTCTGTCTCCTTTTGCTTCTCTGTCCTGCAGTTTTTGTGGTAGCAGGGTGAAACCTGCTGCCTTCACAGGTTGTTCAAAATCCCTGCAATACAACGAGCTTTCCTCTGGGCTCTGAACCCAGAAACATAAGAGACATAAATCTGTTCTGGATTGTCAATACCACTTGCAAGGAGCCTTCTGTGTGGAATTTCATGTCCTCCTACTACTAGTAGTTACTATATTAACTCAGAATTAAAATGAAGGCTGTTTTAGCCAGTCTTTCTTACCTCAGAATATTTGATATCTCTCTTCCTGTGGTGGTTTCTCTGTTAGGTGAATGGAGATTATATTTAGCCCCTGGGAGGTGCTTTGAGAGTGAGTTAACTCATGCTTGGGAAGTACAGTGAAGACCCAGAAATTTTAGAAAATGCAAAGGTTTCTCTGTTTAGAACAGTGAAAACAAACAAAGTGTTTGAGTTGATTTATGGTTCTTTGTTAAAACCCATGCTCGCTGTCAGTTAGTACGGTAAGGACATTGTGGAAAATGAGAAGTCCCGAATTTTTCTGAGAAAACATGTTCTCTCTGCCCTGCCCTTCAATTTGGAAGCCAGATTCTCTCCTCTCTTGCTGTTCTGGCTCCTGTCAAATCAATAGAGTTACCTAGACTTTAACCAGCTCTCTGGTCTCAAACCCAAGTGAATTAATCCCATGAAGATTTTAAATTAATGTATTTTAAAGCAGTGCCAGGCAATGCTACCTAGTTAGAGGTTCCTGTTCTACAAGCTAGTGATTTTTTTTCCACCAATTGTAGGACATGAGCATCTTACACTGTTTGTTGGTGGGTTTTGTAAGGCAGATACTCTTCCTGTGCTTCAAACATCTGCTGCACTAAGGTGTCACAGCCTGAAATCAGATCTTGATCTGAGCCATGTCCTCATTTCAGCGAGTTGCACAGAAGTGATCCGTGTGCTGCTCTGCCTGTCAGGTATATTGTGTGAGCCAGGTGAAAAGGAAGAAATGAAAAGACTTTGCTACAGTGTGAAGCTCTGCCATTGACTGGCTGTGTCTGGGATTTAGATATCCTCAAGTAATTTATTGTGCATGATGGATCTGATGCCCATGAATGTTTCCACTCATTGCCGAATAATTTTGTTAGACATTGTTGATGTCATGATATGATCTTTTCCCCCTGCTATTCAATGGCAGTTTGTCTTTTCTCATGGTTTTTGCAGGAAAGAAATATTTCTTTATTCTCTTTGTTTGGGTTTTTTTTTTTATGATAATTTATACCCAAGGCTCAGTTGCAGCCTGAGATGCTCATCTTAGGCTTTTTTTCCTGTGTTGTGCACAATGTCTTCTTTTCATAGCGTTATGTATGATGATCAACAATGAAGTCTCCACAAATTATCTTCCTCTTCAGTATTAAAAGTCTTTGAGAGTTGAAAATTCTTGTGGCTTCCATAAAACCCAGCGTGACTGTCTTTGGGTTTTAGCCTAGCTTATGAGCGGTCCCACCTTGAATCTTTGCAGCATCATAGTCAAGTGGGCATCGTTAAAATATAAATTAGTTTCCCAAATTGTCTTTAATAAACCTTTTAATTGATGGCTACCATGTAACTACCATGGTGATAAAAATATTTCTAAATTTCATGTTATGTCTCATGGAGGCTCAGACATGGATATAAACAACTCAAATCAGTATTAAACTAGTTGTCCTTTTCTTTTAGGTACATGCATTCTTTCCAGCAACTATTACTTTTGGTTTTTCTTTTGTTTGCATCTCAGTGAGTATCAGTTTCTCATCCAATACTTAAATTATTATTATGTTTAATCTACAGGAATTGCACTCAGTAAGGTTTCTGTTCCTTTTAAATAAGGGGGGTTTATCCTCCTGATTGTTTTCAGGAGATGCTGGCTCTGTACCTTGTGCTGAGCCCTGGAGTCAGGCTGGCATGAGGATTTGGAGTCATTCTGGTGGGTGCTCCCAGTCTGTCCAGGTGAGAAGAGAGCCTGCAGGCAGCAGAAGGTGATGTGAGCCCCAGGGATAAAACACACGGTGTGGTCCCAGCTCCTGCTTGCCAGAGGCTGAGCGGGGGCTGCTGCTGTCTGCTTCCCACTGTGTGTTCCCTCCACAGGACATGGCACCAGGCACCTGGGCTCCGACACAGCCAGCCTCACTGTCCCTGCTGGGAAGGGTAGCTGAAAAAGAGTCTCCCAGCTGGGAATTCATGGAGCAGGGTTGTGTCATCTCCTGCTCTGCCTTTCCTGGTCCTCAGCAGCTCCCCTTGGCTGAGTGGCTCCACACTTCAACCTTGCTGTGCCACAGTGGAGCCAAGACATCTGCTGAGGGATGAGCCAGCCAATGTTTAGACCCTCTGAAAAGCAGAAGAAACTCCAAGTACAAGGGCTAGAGCAATCACCTCAGACAGCAACACAGCTCCTTTTCCTTTGTTGTGGAAGGGAAGGTCGTGCAAAGTGTTTTCATGCCACACTTCAGCCACTTACAGGTCAAGAGCAAGAAGTTTGAATGTGCACACAGTTTGCTGTTAAGTTGGATGTTTCACCTTGACTGTAGGATAGAAATGTCTCCTATTTCCATTTTGAAACCCAGAATTTATAAAAAATCCAAAAGATTTTGGGTAGAAATATGAGCAACTAAGTTAGGACAAATATGAGTTAGCAACAGAGATCTCGCAGAGTCATTTTTATATCCTCCAGCTCTGGCAGTTGAAGGTGACACAGCAATTCTCCCTTCGTGCTGGAAATCCTTTGAGGACTTGGCCACCTTTGTGCTGGAGCCAGTGCTGGTTCCACCTGGCTGTCGCTGAAATCTCAACAGAAAAGCAAAGACAGAAAGAAGTGAAGGAAATTAAAGGTGCCTCACTGTGGTGTTCTTGCAGAGCGGCCCGTTGCTTTGACAGTGATCCTTGACCCGTAGCACGCGGGTGGTGATGGATGTAGAAGTCTGCATGCGCTTTTATTTGAATGTCGTGTCCCTGAGCTGGGTTGTGTGTTTGAGCTCCGTGGTGTAAGAAAGACAAATGAAACAGAAACAGGACATTTCTGGCAGTTTTTGTAGGGAATCCCATTCTCTTTCATCCATCTCCCTTTTCACGACCAGACTGGGATTCTGGTAACGTAACCTTTACCGTTATGATGATGGTAAGCGAACCGCTGTCTTCCTGAAGTTAAATACACCCCATTTCGCAGCGTGAGGGAAAACCTTTTTGCCTTTCCAGCAGATTAGACTTATTCCTGGGTGTGGGATCCTAGGGCTGCAGTGGTTGGGAGATCAGTTGGGCTCCCTGATGATGCCATACCATGGGTTTTGTGCCCATGGTATTCACCACTCAGTTCCTGTGCCTGCAGATAAGTGCCTGGGGTTTGGTACAGTTGTTTGCTCATGGCTGGAAGCTGAAGTGCATGCTAAAATGCTGTGAGATCTCTTCTGGTTCTTGTGGGCATAGACCTGCATGCAGCATCCCAGTATAGTTTTGAGATGAAATGGACCAGGCAAAGGGTTTTCCAAATTATTATTTTTGCATTTACCCAACTGAGGTATTCATGAGAAGCCAGTGATTTCAGAAGGAGCTGGTGTTGTTCCCTTACCCCAACTTGTAGTAATCTTGAAGTACCCACCTAGTCACAGGGGCACAGAGCTGGCTCATCACTGGGCTCATCCCAACTCCCTGGTGAGTTGGTGGCTTTTGGAAAAAAAACAGTTATTTGAAGGCAAGCAGCTCAGGAAGCATTGCTTGGTGGATCATGATTGATTTCTCCTTGCCTCCTTGCTGTGAAGTCCCTGGTCTCACCTTCTCTGTCTTACCACCTGCCCAGGTAAGACCTGCTGCTCTGTAGCTGACCCTATCTGCCTGGTTCTGAGAGGGAACAAGCCTTCTTCCCCGTGGAGTGCTCAAACAAGTGATGCTTCCATCGATGGTAAACATACCATACTGTAAACATGTGTTTGGAGGGAGCTTGGTGCTTGGCTAAAACAAGCTGACTTGGGATCAGTTTGTGGTCTGTAGCACTGCTGGAGTACAGTAGCCCAGGCAGGACAGGTGCAGGGTGTCTCCTGACTCTTTAGGGACTGGGCATCATTGCCATTTTCACTCTGCCCCCCAGTATTTCCAAAGGAGCAATGTGATGTGGGACTTCAGTGTTAGCTGGTGAATATTGCCCTTGAGTAATTCTGTATTTTGATTTGCATTCCTTCTTATCTTGCCCAGCTTATTGAAAAATGTGATGGTAATGTGGTAGTTCAATGTCTTGAGATGGTTTTAAAGTGGATTAAGCAAACCTTTTTGCCTCTGAGGTTGCATAATTCCACGGATTTGTCTTACCTCTGGTGAGTGGCATGTGATATTTATTGTATCATTGATGATGTATGTAAGCTTTACAGGCTGGATGTTGTGTCAAAATGGTGTGAGCACTTGGGAAAACATCTCCTTGAATCACCGTCCTTTTGGCACCCTCGGGGTGGGGGGACACACACACAAAGGAACTCGTGTGGAGTGTGTTAAACATCACAAAGCCGTGTTGTTGTTTAGAGTCTTGTGATTAGGGCTTGGATCTAATTCTCTCCAATGTAGCAAATGTTTGCTGTCAGCTGACACTGTTACAAGGACTAAGGGTTTATCTTTTTTTACCTGGCAATAATGTATTTTCTATTCTGTGGGTAGAATCTGTTCATTTTCGAGTAGTGTGCAATGCTCCTTCGAAGAATGTCTTTTTTCAGGTGGTTTCATGGTGACTGTACCCCAAAACATCTAGATGTCCCTAACTAGCAAAAATTGCTTTGTTATTGAATGTATTATTTATTAACAGTATCTTGTTGTCTTTTTCTAGTCACATTTTACAAAATATGCCACAAGCATCTCATGTGATTTTTATAAGGAAAGTCTTGTTTATAATATTCGTGCAAGTGGACAGGAAAAAAAATCAATCTCAATTTTATAGTAGTTCATGCCTTTTTTCATAGCTGCAGAGTCTTAATGAGCATGATCAGGAGGGACAGGCTCATTGTTTTGTTTAATTTTGATGGAATTTTTGAAAGGTAACTATTATGTTATTTACAATTTGGATTTAATTATCTTAACAAATAAATATCTCCATTTTAAGAAATGAAAATAGCATTTGTGGGGCTTCTTTTTCTTCTCTTTTCCCCATTCTCTAACTCAGTGTGTCCAAACAATCAAAGTCATTTCCTCTTCCTCTTTATGTTGTCCTGTACAGCCTATTGTCATGTCAAGATTCACATCAGATGAAATATTATCTGATATTTCTGGTTTTTGTTTTCTGCTTACTCAATTCCTTTTCTTTGCAGCTGAGTCAGTGAGATAAATCTATGTGCAGTGTTAGCCTGAGAGTTAACCTGGGGCTGAACCTGTACATTTTTGCCTTCCCAGAACAACCCAGAAACACCGCTTTGGGTGCACTGTAGGAATCCCATGGAGACACACACAAGCATTTGGCCAAGGAGGTTTCCATTCTGCACTGGAATCAGTGTAACTGAATCCCTGTTGCCTGGACTGGAGGTTCCAGTGCTTGGCCTGATCCGTGCAGAAGAGTACATTTTCTAAAAGAAAGCTATGATTCTAGTATCTGATTAACCCAGCTTAGATGTCCTTTGGTTTTCAAGCCAGATTTTCCAAGAGTGGTTTTTATGTGCACGAGGCTCTTCAAGATAGCTGGAGTTTGACACTGAGTTCTTTTTGAGATTATGAGAATGTCCTCTGTCAGTTTAAGCCTCCTTCCCCTCCTCACACTCCTCAAACCCCTCTCCCAACCCCAACCTCCCCCTCTCCTCAACCTCACAATGAGTGAGATGGTCCTGGGCCATTCCAGAGACAGTTAAGAGTGAGGTATCTCAGCCCAGTAGATACAAACAAAGCAAGTATCTCTATCATCATTTTATCACAAGAATTATCCATGGCAAAGATGGTCTTTGCTAAGAGAAGAGGGGAAGACAGCAGCTCCCTTTCCTTCAGCCACAATTGTGCTTTCACAGAAAAACTGCCCATGGAAGATGAGTGACAGACCATTTAACTTCTGGCTTGCTCAAGTGTGGGTTGAAATAAGTTGCTGAAGGCAGTAGAGGAGGATATCCCTGTGATTATGTTTATGCTATAAATCCTCAGATGATACCTTAACTTCCCTTGGCTCTCTAGTACGTTTACTTCCTTTCCCTAAATGCCTCTTCCTACTCAGTGAGTAAATGAGAGTTCCCTGTTCTTATTTAATATTTCTTAGTTTTTCAGCATACACCATCTTCATCTAGGTCACTCACTAGATTACGTCTGCAAGAACTTCAGTCAGGTGAGTTCTCCGTGCGTGGAAGCTTCTGCACAGGGTCTCTCTGTTGTGTGCTTGCTTGTACAGAGTGCTTTGGCAATGGTGGGAAAGCTTGATCAAGTCTCCAACTCCTTGAAACTACATTTCACTCTGAGCTGGAAAAGTGCTCCTTGAACTCTGTGTCTTGCAGCTGCTATCGGGTTTGTCCCTCCAGAAAGGAATCATGCCTTAGCTATACCAGACCCCAGGTATGGGTTTTTTTTAGCCCTGTGCTGCTTCCTCCTAGTCCTTAACCTCAGTAAGTTTAATATACATTTAATATACATTCCTTGTATGGAAATTTTCTGTGTAAAGGCAAAATGTGAAAACTGTCAGTGCCTCGGACTCCCTCCATCGGGCTTTGGCAGAAGATGCTTGAATGTCATAGGTAAGGTCACTGCTGGGACAAGGGAAACCTACCCAGTGCAGGAAATTCTCTTGGTATCTCACTTTAAATCCTCTTCTACCCCAGATTTCCATGCTGCTGGCACACACCCAGCTTGGACTGCTTGATGAGGGTGTTCCTTAAGCACTTTGGCTTTCAAGTATCTCTTTCCTTAACATGCTCTCCCAGTTCACCTCTTCATGGCATTTTAGCAGAAGTGTTACACATCTTCTATGGCTTGATCTGGATGTCTGGTAGAAAATACACTCCTAAATGAAAAGAGCAGCTGTCAGTGAGAACTGCAGCATAAGTATTGTGTCATTAATGAGAACAGTTTAATGGAGAAGTTCCAGTCTGGTGTAGTTGTGCCTGATGCTGTTCAGAAGATTTATGAAGCTGTTGCTTCAGGCTTTTTCACAGGGATCTACCAGTTGGTTGTGGCATTTTTGCTTGAGCCTGGTCAGCAGCAAAGAGATTTTAAGTTCCATCAGGTACCAGGTGAAGTACAGCATGTGGCTTTCTAATGGCCATGGAAGTGGTTTGTGTGTAACATGACTACCAACTTCAAGTAGAGGCTTTCAGGAGAAGATGCATAGGAGGAGAGGGTTGCCTTGTGGTTTCTGCTACAGGTTGTCTGCCACTCCCTCCGACTGAATAACTGCTTTGTGTCAGATTGCTGCTGTCTGTCAACAAGGACTGATTCCCCTCAGCCTCACAGAATATTTGTAATGCTAGCAGAGAGAATTGGAGTCTTGAAATAAATGAGTTGCAGTGCCTAGAGAGGTTCATCCTGTTGAATGCTAGTTGGAGGTCACCGTGAAATTTTGCTCTGCTATTGTTGGTTAGAGACTGGTTTAAGTGTAGCACAACCATGAGAGGTGGCATTGTGTCCATCTTGATTAAATTGATACTTCATAAAGCGTCTTCCTGCATTGACCATTCAGCATGGAAATTAACTTCCCATCATGTCATGCAGCTTTTTCTCCATCTATAACCAGAGGTCTCAAATCTTCTCCAAACTAAACTCCCACTTTACTTAGTTATTGTTTTCAGTGAAAGCCATCCAGGAACTGTGACTATCCCTGCTGCAGGGAAGAACAATCTTTCTGGCCCTACTTCTTTCTCTCTTTTTTTTTTTTTCTTTTTTTTTCTTTGAGACAGAAGGCTCAGAATCCTGTGGATATTAAATTACAAGGTTTCTTTTCACTACTTTCAATGGTTGTCAAATCAGACCTTACTCATCTCCAGCCTTTCCCCTCTTGGCAACCTCAAAATCTGCAAGTCTGGGAAGGTTTTGCAACTGAAACTAAAATTTAGAATTAGAATATTCTTTGTCATCGTGTTTTCTTGATGTAAATGTTCCATTTAATTTCTGTGCACATCCTGGGTTTTGATAAGAAGGCTTAATATTTCTGAAGCAGACTTTTCACTAAAGAGAGATGTCAATGGAAAACCCTATCCCTTTGGATATTTTTTAGAAAGAAAGTATTTTAGGACATGAGTGTTTTCTGTGAAAAGATCTTCACAGGCTTATTTTCTAAAGAAGTAAAATAATTCATTACCTTGAAAGACAGTGTGAGATGGAATCATTGGCTCCGGTCCACCCTGCTACAGACTTCTTTTTTTTGTGGGCATTTAACAGGAATAAGACTGTAATGTGTTTTAGACCCTGTCAACTCTATTTGATCCAGTTCTCAAAAAGATCCCTGTAGTATTTTCAATATTTTGCTCTGTCCATTCAACCACTTTGTATTTTTTTTTGTGTCCCCATACGTGAGTGAGAAAACCAGTGTTTTCTTAACCAGTGCCAGCAATGTAGACAGCCTGCAAATTGGTTAAAAAATAGTCAAGCACATATATAAACTGCCAAAGAAAAAATCAGTACTGCAAAAAAAGATGCCAGATAATTTTTAGGCAGGATGTATGCGTAGATTTCTTGGAACTTTGTATTCACTACTTAGAATTAAACCTAGTGGTAACTTACAGATGGATCTGTTGAAATTAATCTACACCTGTGTTATTATACAAAAATATTTTGTAAGATCTAGAGAACTTTCCCAAGAAAGGGAGCATTCCTTTACTGTGTTAGGAGAAAGCTCTCTACAAGAAAAACATTATAGGAGATGAGGAGTAATTATTCCATATCCCTGTTTTAGAAATGATCTGATGTGATACTAAAAATAAAATACAACTGTGTATGCCAGATCATCAGACTCTATGTGTGGTGTTTAAATTTAAAAAGAAGTACTTTAAAATAAAACAAAGTACATGAAAATCTAGTGAGTGTTATGTTTCCCAGTAAGGAAAGATGAGGCTGAAAATATGCATGGGAGAGACAACACGATGTTCAAAATAGTTCAGTCATCACAGTCTCTTTTACAATCCTGTGCCATAACTGAATATTTTTACCTTGGGTTCATATGTTTTCCAGTGTCCCTTTTAGGATCTACATCTCTCCAGAATGGTTCCATTCAAACTATTAGAAACAAGATTTATTTTGATGCTTTTGACAATTTGAACATATTACAGAATCACAGAACGACTAGGTTGGAAAAGACCTTTAAGAACATCGAGTAGAGAACCTGCTTTCGCGGGGAGGTGGGGTGTGGTGGTTGAGGAGTTGGACTCAGTGATCTCTCAAGGTCCTCCAGCCCATCCAATTTTGTGTTTCTGTGGGTCCAACCATTCCTGTCCTCTCCTAAACCATATCCCTAAGTACTTCAACTACCCATCTTTTAAATACATCCAGGGATGGTGCCTCAACCACCTCCCTGGGAAGCCTCACAAGTCTTTTGGTGAATAATTTTTTCCTAACATCTAACCTGAACTTGTCCTGGGGCAATTTAAGGCCACTTCCCCAGGAATTCCTTCTTGAAGAGAATCCAGCCCTCCTGGGATCCTTTGCCCTCATAGCTGTGTCCCATGGAACCTTATCAAGCAGCCCTCTGAACAGTCCACAGTCTGACCTACCAAAGTACAAGGTGGCTGTTCTGCTGACCCCCTCCTTACTTCTTCTAGAACTAAGAATTCTATCAACTCATGATCACTATGCCCCAGGCATCCTCCAGCCTTCACATCTCCCAGAAAGCCTTCTCTGCTCACACACAGTAAGTCCAGCAGGGCACCTTCCCTAGCAAAAGCAATTGAAAGAGTACAGCCCATCTGTGGTAGAATCATAGAATGGCTAGAGTTGGAAGGGAATCCCAGAGGTCATCTAGTCCAA
>VXBZ01012453.1:278938-333931 GCA_013399135.1 Heliornis fulica | reverse complement strand
CCCCAACTCTCTCAGCCTGTCCTCATAGGAAAGGTGCTCCAGCCCCTTTATCATCTTTGTGGCCTCCTCTGGACCCTCTCCAACTGGCCCATGTCCTTCTTATGTTGAGAGTTCCAGAACTGGACACAGTACTCCAGGTGAGGTCTCATGAGGGCAGAGTAGAGGAGGAAGTGCTTTGCCATTCAGTGTTAACCTCTTGTTTTCCTCACACTCCCTGTCTCCAGATCTACCATTCATTGGGAACACTCTCTGGCTACGGACAAACACCGCCAAGAGAAACACTCGATGAGAGAAACCACCTTTGGCAACATGTCTGGGGACAGGGAGAGAGTGACAAAAACATGACAAGGGAAGGAAATTGTGAGTGACGGCAGTATGGCCTCAGGTTCATTGAGTGACATGGCACTTTTGGCTTTGATTGCATGTGGCATGTCAAATGTAGTTTGGCTCCTGGAATTATTAACTGTCCGTATGAATAATTGTTAGAGACATCAGCCACCAGCAAAATTCATGGCTGATAGAAGAAGACAAGTATGATGTTTTTCATGTGGGACAGACTCCAGCAGTCTAGGGTACAGTCTTGGTAGCAAGAGGGTCTGGGCTCCATGAGACAGCAGGTTGAGTGTAAATAAACAGTGTATGCTTGCAGCAGCAACCACCAACCACGTGGTTTAGCCAGGAGGGTTTTTTTTCCCCCCCATATGAGGTAATTAATTGTGAGCCGGCATTCAAAGTACTACATCTGATGCTGGATGCTATGGTACTGCAGAGCTACTGAAAGTTTGGAGTGACTCTGGAGAAAGGTGGTATGGCCATGAGGTAGGAGCACTGGACAGAAATGGGGGCATCTGCCCCTTTGTTCAGCTTGAACAGAAGAAATCTGCAGGGGCTGCTTCCTGCTGGGAGGGTGAGCGACAGCAGAGCTGTGCACAAGGAAAAATCATGCTGTGGGAGATGTTGGACACTAGACCAGGCAGGCTGTGTGGTCTCAAGCCTTGGAGATCACCCAGAAAGAGACTGGACAAGGCCTGAGCAATCTGCCTGATCTTGAAATTAGCTCCGAGCTCTAGATTTCCCTTCCAATCTGAATTATGCTGCGAGTAGCAGGGATGTCAATAATACCACTGTGTGATGAAAGGTCCCAGAGGGTCAATCCTAAAACTTGCCTGGATGTAGGTTGCTACCACAAGACGTGAAGCTCTGTTCTTTGACTCCTGTGGCACAGTACTGCCAAGAGAAGGGCTTGCATTGCCTTTCCATCGAACCATGGGAGACTAAAGCAATCACATTGTACTAGTGCCATTATGAGAGAGAGTGCATAATGCCTTACTGAATCTCTTCTACATTCCAGGTGGTCCCCTGTGAGACCACTTCTTTTGATACCTTTGGCCCACCTATTTGGAAACAAATTACCTGCTAAGGTTGCTGCTCTTTTTCAGAGGGGCTGTTGAACAGCCTAAGGGATCTCCCTGCTTTCTTTTGCAAGTCCGGATTCCCTTCTCCTCAAGCCTGACATGGAGAAGGACAACCAGGGGAGTACAGGTATGTATCACCTCCGTGGGCAGCTGATGGTGCAGTCTGGTGGGACAGTGCCCAGAGCTGCTGGGACCGTGGGGACAAAGCATCCCCCTTCAGGTTTCTCCATGGCAGGGGCCATGATGAGTGAAAACTGTTTTTCCTTTTGACTTCCAGACCCTTTCCTGCTCCCATCTGTTCTGGCCAACCCCTCTCAGACCTTTCATCTCTCCCATTTTTTTTTACTATGCCACATTTCACTTTCTTTTTCTCCATTCCATCTCCTACCTCTTGCTTCTCCAAGTCTCCAACCTTCTACCTCCCCACCGGGCCCTGCCATTCACAGTGCCCTGGTCACAGGCTTCACGTCCTCTCACCTCCCCACTTGTTTCCATCCAGATCCCTGTAAGCCCTGCCACGATGACTGCTCTGCATTGGATATGTTGGACAGACTGAGGCAGATGCTGTAGGGAATAATGCCACAAAAGCAGCCTGGAGGAAGCAAATGCTTTTTCATCGGTGAGTATTTTGATTGTTTGAACTCTAGAAAGCTCGGGGCGACTGCACTGAATAAAAAAGAAGTATAACTAAATATTTTTTCAGTGTACAAAGAAGAGATTCCTGCTAGGAAAACAAATTTTAGGAAAGAAAGTATGTAACTCCCAGCACAGGCACATGAGGGAAGTGGGAGGAGCTGGGTGCTGAAGGCTGCACAGGCAGAGTTAATTCTCTCATTTCCTAATTCTGAAGTGCTTGGCCCTATAATTGACTGTGCTTTTAATGTAGATCTTTCAGGTACAATGTTATGTACATATTTTGTCAGACATTTCTGTTGGTAATTTTGAACACTTGTTGGCAAGAGGGGAAGAATAATTGAAAATCTGGAGTTAATGCATAACTGTGTAACTTGATGTAACCCACTGACTGTGTCCAGACAATATTTCACAGTACCTCTACAGGTACCCACCTGTAAGCAGGTCCTGAATCTAATCTAAGTGTCAATACCAAAGCTCAGCAGCATTTTGTCAGGGTGGGCTCTGCTCTGGCACAGTCCATACTAAGGACTTCAAGCAGAAATAGAGACCAAACTGTAGAAGGCAGCAGTCACGGGCATATGAGGCTGCTAAGGAAGTGCTGAGGGATAAAGGCCTCAGGTGAGTCCACCCAGGTTTGGAGCAGCTTCATCAGCTCACCAGATCCTGGTGAGGCCCCTCAGATTGCCCAGTTGGAATCAGTGAGGAGAAATGGGCATCTCTTGAGTTCAGTGAATGGCCTAAACTAGATGAGATGAGCTATGCCTTTGAAATGTTTACCCTTGTCTTCATTACCGGGGCACCTCTTTGGGCTTCAGAAGGTCCATGTTGAATTCTTACCTCTGGTGCTTAAGAGGTCCCTTTTTGCCCCTGTTTCGTACCTGTGAAATTCTTCCCTTCCCTTAAGTTTAGCCTGATAGTGTTACAAGTCCATCCAGAATCTTTAGGTGAAACCACAGTACAAATAATATTGTGTGATAATACAAACATAAATCATAATATAATGGGTGATCTAGTGTCTTTAATTTCCTATCAAGCTTCTACTGCCTCTCAAAGCAGCTTGTCCATTTAAAGTACAGAAGAAATTTTCAGCATTGTACAGTATAGTGCATCAAAATCAACATTTAGAGTGCTCCCATTCCACACCCTCTAGTGCCTCATGTTCTAATACTTAATTCATATTCATAGGATCAGAAATGGGTGCTCATCCAATGAAAAGGAGCACTGGAAATGACAAAAATTACAGGAATTGAATGTGACATCTTGGGAAACAATGTGCTCCCTTCTCCCTCCAAATAAAAAAAAAACAAACCACAAACGCAAACCAACATCTTAGGAACCAAAAGAAACCCAACCCGTGTATTGCCTGTTTCAGAATGTACTGCTCTCAGTTTTACCCAATAGCATTGTCTGGCACTATATACCATGAGCTTAGAAACAGAATTTAGTTCAAATTATTCACAGGGACTTGACAATTTAGGTGCCTCTTAATAGCATGTAACTGGCAGCAGCAGCGCTCTAGCTGATTTTTGTAATCCCACTGTATCTCTCCCAATCAATTGCTATCAGTAGAAATTAAATATATTGAAATATTAGTAGTCAAAAAGTGTCACAGCTAGCTGTTGTGATGCCATCTCCAGTGTAAAGCTGGCAGAAAACCAACCCCATGTTGAACTGCCTAGAATTTGACAGGTTGGGCTATTGATCACAGTCATTATAGCAGAGTGTTTTGAAGCAATCAAGGTGTGGGATGGAAAGTCATGTGAGGGTGCTGTCTCCATTTGTCTTGTCAGCATGCTATACCTGTCTGAGGGTCTGGAGATTGCTGATGGAGCCCCCTGAGAGTCCACAGCCATAGCTGGGAGAGCACAGGGCAGCATAAGTGTGTGAGCTCTTCTGATATCTGCACCTCAGCATTTGCACGAGGTTAATTTAGTTGAGGCAGTTTAGTTTTCTTGACTTTGTGTTTGGGTGTCTTTCTAAGATGGTCTTTTCTACCATAATTCTGTGGTTGTTCCAGGGAGTCCCCCAGTGTTGATAACAAACTCTATATTGCTTTTCCGAGACAAGAGTCATATATTACTCTGTGAACCACGTTGGGGTAGGGGAGCTCCCCAAAGGCATATTAGGATCTTTGTGACTGAAGACAAATGGATGTCTAAACCCACCCTCTTTGTCTATGCTCTCTCCTAGTGATGTTCTTCTAAGCACCCAAGGCCCAGCACACTGAGAACTATTGTTCTGAGCAGTTGGTGGAGGTGTCGGACAGACTTCGGGCCTTGACTTTTGGAAACTGAGCCCTGTGACCCTGTGACATTGGATGTGTGTACAGTGACATGGGGTCCTGTGTGTGTCAAAGCAGTTGGCAAGTCTGTACTGCCCTTCCCTACAACAGCTAGTCCACCCTTTACCTTTCCTGAGATGGGGCTTCCTTAGGAAACTGATGGCAGCTGCTGCTGGAGGCCTGGTGTTCTCAAACCCTGGCATCTGATCTCCATCCATTACCTCCTGCATGAAGATCAGGTGCCCTCTTTCTCATGCATGGGCAAACCAGACATTTAGACACAGAGGTACTGATCCTTGATGGCTTTCCAGACCTCTATGACTCTATGCTGCATTGTGAAATCTCCAGAGCAATTTCAAACTAATGCCTCCACACAAGAGATGTGAGAAAGAGCCGTAACAGAGAGAAGCAGTGCAGTTTCTGATTCACCACTGCCCTGTGTCTGTGCTATGCTGTGTGCTGCTCTGCTTTGTCCTAGCCCTCTGTAACTGTAACCAGCAGCAGCCCAGGCTGGGTCCGGGGTGTGGGACATGCACGCCAGCGTACGGGGCGGCGGTGGCGGGAAGGGGAGATCAGAAAACCAATTCTGTTAAAAGGTGGCTTCTGGGGATGATGCCAGTGTCACACTTCTGACAAATACTGGTACCCATCCGTAACCCAGATGGGTATTATCTACTGCCTAAGCCTGTTATGAAACTTAATATTTATAAAAGCCTGTGCAATCCTGAGTTCATAGATCCCCGTGGCTTAATTCTGCAAACCCTGCTGGCACCAGGCAGAGCCCAGAACAGATGTATTTAGAAAGTGGAAACAAATATTATGCAACCTTTTCCACAAATGCCTGGCAGAGCCTGGCCATCTCCAGCATTTACTGACAGCAGTGCAAACCCTTTGAACAGGACGGGATTGCTGATCCAAAATACTCTGTGCAAAGTGGCAGGAGGAAGCCTTGTAAATAAAAGTTGTTTCTATTTGGTATCATGAGTGAAGTCTGCAGCTGCTGTGTGTCTCCTGCTAGGGCATGCCTAAAGCAGTGCATCTGATGGAGAAGTCACAGGTGCCCTCGCTGGCATAGCTGCACCATCCCCTGATGCCCAGCCTGTCAAAACCCATGGGGTGATTTACAGGTCCAGTTGTTGTGCCCTTCTGTGCTGCAGTACAAGGCACAGCAGCAACTCACTACAGTGTATTTAAAATTCCCTTTTATGAGTTTTTATTCTCTGAGAGGAAGAGGGAAGAACGCTATAAACCTTACAGAGAAAAGCAGGGATGGAATCATAGAATCTCTTGGGTTGGAAGAGACTTTTAATATTATCAAGTCCAACCACAGCCTAACCCTGCCCAGTCCAACCTTGGATTCTGTCCTTCAGCACCTCATCTATTCACCTTTTAAATATCTCCAGGGATGGTGACTCCACCACTTCCCAGGGCAGCCTGTTCCAATGCCTAATAACTCTTTTAGTAAAGAAATTCTACCTGATGTCTAACCTAAATCTCCCCTGGTCCAGTTTATAACTATTTCCTCTCATCCTATTGCTTGTTACCTGAGAGAAGAGACTGACCCACCTTTCTGCACTCTCCTTGCAGGTACTTGTAGAGAGTGATAAGGTCTCCCCTCAGCCTCCTTCTCTCC
The DNA here is from genome assembly GCA_013399135.1 of Heliornis fulica. Classification (NCBI taxonomy): domain Eukaryota; kingdom Metazoa; phylum Chordata; class Aves; order Gruiformes; family Heliornithidae; genus Heliornis; species Heliornis fulica. The sequence continues at coordinate 327,966 of VXBZ01012453.1, read as the reverse complement.
AGACTGAAAAGCCTCAGCTCCCTCAACTGCTCCTCATAGGATCTGTGCTCCAGACCCTTCACCAGCTTTGTTGCCCTTCTCTGGACACATCCCAGCATCTCAACATCCTTCTTGTAGTGAGATATATCACAGTATAACACAGCTCTGAGCTTTGCTCACTATGTTGCTGTGCAAATGCTTTGCCACAGCCCTGGGGAGGGATGGAAGGTTGAGGACATGGTGGGACAGTGGTGACGGGTCAGAGTGTGACAGCACCAGACTTTGCAGAGCACAGCACAGCACAAGGTGTGCATATGAAGCCTGGAAGCATCTACTCAAACTCCTTTAGTAGCAGGTGGCATGCATAGGAATCACAGTGTTGCCTTCACCAAGCCAGAGATCTTTCTGTGCTGTCCTCCCCATTCCAAGGCCAGTGCTCTCAGCATTTCAAGTGGATGCTGTATACACAAGGATAGTTTGGAATAAGACCCAGGGGTCTTAATGTCTGGTTTTGAGTCCTTGTTGAACCAGTAATATTTTCATGACACTACTAGCCTTTGAAGGATTTATCTTTATTGTGTCTGCTATTAGAGGTTGTCATTGACTCTCTCTGATGCTACTGCTACTGCTGAGGCAAAGAGACTGCAGGACCATAAGGGCTGGAAAGGGTTGAGAGAAGGTGGAGTCCTATGAGAGATGGAATTTCCCGGCTACAAGAGTGTCCTCTGTGTGTGTAGGAATCATCTATGTCGTAATACACTTGTAAAACTTCAGTAGGCAAGGATAGAGACTGGGCACCTGAAGAGAAATAGAGCAGATCTCTCCCTTTTCTCTTGTATACCTCCAGCAAAGCCTCATCATTTTGATCAGCATCCGCCTAAGTGAGCTGTGAAGCCCTCAGGTAAAAGGGCCTCATCCTATCAAACTCTAGACTCCAAGAAGCAGAAGTAATTCACAGTCTCTGGGGCCAGCAGGGCAATGTCTGGAGGCTAATGAAGATGAAGTTTATGGAGGGTGTGAAGTAAACAGTCATCCCCAGAATAAAATTGGTAGTGGAATAGGTTTGATTAGCAGGCAAAGTGTGGGAAGGTATCTGCACTGCGGAGTCTTGAGTCAGAGGGGATGTAAATGAAGAGAAGTTCTGCAAGACCAGTAACTAAAGCTGTTGACTTTTATCAACAACTCAGTGAGATGATTTTCTGGCCTAAAATTCTCTTTGCTTGGTTCAAGCTCAAACCTAATAATTTCTCTCTCAGCTGTTAAAATATTGAGTAACCAGCAACTGTTGGCAATTGCTTGGGCAGGTTCCCATCGCTGTCCCACTCCACACAGAGGGAGCTTCATGTTGACACTGCATCAGCAGTCTGTATGAAACAATTCAGGCAAGACCTTTAGAACTTGGTTACTTTTATTCTTTTTGTTTGATAACCTTTTTATTTTGATAATAATACCTTTTTAGGGTTTCGTTGTGGGTTTGGGATTGGTTTTTTCTTTATATATTACCAATTTTTCCTGCTATATGTCTGTGAATGTGCACATGCATTTCTCCTTACTAATGGACTAATACAAGGACCAATTACATGCTGCTCTTGCTTAGATTCTGTCTCCAAAATGCTTTTGGTGTGTATTCCCAGATGTGTCTCCATCTTGAAAATACTGAGTTCAAAGCCAGTTAAAGCTAGAAGTTTCAGCAAATGAAACTTCTGGAGGTAAAGCTGGAAATCTTCATGCAGAGAAATAGATGGGCCTGGTTTTGCAGCTTGCCTAGGGAGCAGAGAATTTGCTATTTCATGACTTGCTAGGCAATGTTTTCTTCTTCCCTTCTGCTTCTCATTAAGAAATATGATTATTGAAGCCTGTCTTGAGACATAATGGAATTAGAAGGAAAGTCTTTATATTTTAATCCATTTCCAATTGTTCATAAGCCTTTTGCCATGCAATTAATGAAATGGAATATGAACCAGAGTTCTGTGATTTCAGACTGATTTTTAACCTTATAAATATGACTTAAGGGAAAATTTCACTTCTGTGTTAAAGAAACTTGTGGACAGATGGTTTGGATTTAGAGAGAAGAGTAGCGGGATTTCTGGAAAAATTGCACAGGATTACTAAAAATGTAAGCTAAGTTCAAGCTCAGTTCACCAAAAATCTGAAGGAAAAAGAATTAGAATCTCTGCTTCATTTGGATTTGAGAGGAGCAGAAATGAAAGTGCCCAGAGTTATATATTGAAAAATCTTGCTGATAATTTATACTTCTGTTCAAACTGTTGGGAATTATCAACATCCTTGTAAACCTTTAATACTGCTGTCAGGCTCAGACTATTGCTTGTAAAAGGTTAGTATACACTTAACCATTCAAAGACAGACTTCCAGAGGAAGATTAAATTGTGCTCAAGTGCCACCCGAGCAGTTCTGTAGAAGCAGATACAAAACAGAAAATCATCAGCAGAGCTGAGATGTGATAAGTTACTGGTACTCTCTCAGCATGTCTTCTTTTCAGATGTGAGAATCTGAGTGCTAAATACCTAATTTTTTTTATTATTATTACAACAAAAGACAGACAAAAGTCTGTATTTTCAAAAGGATCCAGTCNTCTCTCAGCATGTCTTCTTTTCAGATGTGAGAATCTGAGTGCTAAATGCCTAATATTTTATTATTATTATTACAACAAAAGATCTGAATTTTCAATAGAATCCAGTTGTGGGTTTGGTGAATTCTGGGCAGTTTCAAACTTCAGCCCATGTTGCTGAGTAACGTGTTACCCACCGCTATGGATGGATGGATGGATGGATGGATGGATGACACCTGAGTATTGTTGGGGTGGAGCTCATATAGCAGAGGGCCATGCAAAAATCTTTTTGTCTAAACATGTGAGACGCTGTTTGATGGCTGAATAATGGTGTGATTGATGCAGTAAATACCAAAGTGAGAGTGTTCATTTCAGTAGGGGAGACGGGTCTAAATGTAGAGTAAGAGAGTGGCTCTTGGTGGTTGGGGTTGTCCTCAGTGAATTACCATGCTGGAGAAATGAGGGTGAGTTACAGTCAGCTATTTGTCATTGCCAGAGACTTTATGGCTGCATCTCTGCTAGTACAGTCCATGGCGCCTGGGCTGGCTCCCAGTCACAGGAACACAATCATTTTTTCTAGTAAGCTGTCAGCATGATCCCACACCTCTGCTCGCTGGGGGGGCTCCCAAATGTTTGCTAGGCACACTTCAGGAATTAGGACAATCCAGGGACTATTCCCAAAAGCCTTTTGTATGCCAGTCTCTTGGTTTGGACTGTTGGGTTTCTTTTAATTATAGATGTGGAAAGACTGGCACAGGTCTCAGGGAAGTCACTGGGCATGATTTATTGGTATGGGTGTACTCTCTGAGTCCTTCTGTTGAAAGATTTTGGGAATGGATAATGCCTCTGCTTTGCAAATGTGAAGACAATTGTTGTGAAGATCTGTAGTAGACAGACGTAAACCAAAAGCGAATCCCTCAAATCTGCGAAGCTCTCATACTATTCTGGATCTAAATTTGGGAACTGGGTTTATGAATTAATTATAATATTCCCAAACTATATTCAATTTGCAATTTATAAAATGAGGTGAAGTAGTTTGGGCTCTGTGTGAGAGGAATTTCTGTAGTTTTGTTGGGGTTTTCTTACTTAGTTTCCGAGCCTGACTTTTGGCATCCCTGTGACATGATGTGGAGGGCAAATACCGTCTCAGCCGTGAGAGCTGACTTGGTATTCACACAGGCTGAAACCCAGGCACTGAAACACAGGGTTCCCACTGCTCATGGGCTTTCTACTTATGGACCTCAGACACAGTAAGGTCGTGTGTTGGGAGTGTGAGAGCAGATTAGGCTGCTCAGCCATAATCTGTGCCAGCTAGTCTGTTATACCTTCCACCTCAAATTAAACCCCATTGCCACCATGGTATGTATTGGTAGGTATCTCAACGCCAGTGTAAGAGTTGATAAAATGTGGGGAGGTGTCTTTCCAAGTCAGAGACAAGGGGAGTCAGAGACAAAGGGAGTCAGAGACAAGGTGGTGAGATCCACCAGCACAGGTTGGAAGCACTTCCTGCACTTCTCCCTCAGACAGATGTGTGGGCAACAAGATGGGACAGGAAGCACAGCACCCTATCACCTAGTCTGAACTGGGTCAATGTCCCTCTCCCTGCCTTACCCGCCTCAGAGATTTTATCAACTTTTAAATTTCCTGCACCCCCCTGCCGAGGAGGTTCTAGGGCAGAGCACAGGACATAAAGCAATTTGCAAAATGCACATTAGTCACTGACTCCAGTGTGTAAACAAGCCATTAAAAAAAAGGAACTGTCATAAGAGAGAAGCTCTTTCTGCAGCAATTAAGATGACCTCCGCAGAGCAATTAGATATGCAAGCATGGCATAGCCATTCATCTAAGGCATTCTGATAGATGAAGGTAATCTCTTGCAGTGTGTAGTTGTTACTACAAGACGTAGTCTGTTATGATGTAGTGGGGATATTGTAGGTTTGCTGGAGCAGTCGTGCTGTTCATGCTCATGGTAGCAGCCAGGAAGCAGCTCCAACGATCCATGTGTTTGCAGACATAGAAATTACAGATAGAAATACTCTGACATGGGTAAAAGTCTAAAAAGGAAAACACTACCAGTAAGTTGGTTTTTTTTTTATCCAGGGCAGATGTGTACTTGACAAAGGGGAGGAAGGGCATTAGTGAAAATTATGAAGTAAGAGCAATGGATGAGCATGCTTTCTTAATTTGGAGTATGGTGTGTTTTTTGGCTAATAAGTGGCATTTATTTTATTTTTTTTCTGTGAAAAACAGATTGAAAATCTCAGGAGTGCAAGGCTTCAGAGCAAAAAATCAAAGGTATCCTAGCTCAGGAATAGCAGTAACACAGGGATCCACCCTTAGTGTTTTCCCACTTCCCTCTGTGACTAGCTGGGCTCTCAGCTCAGGCTCTGAGCTTTGGTCAGTATTTGAAGCTTGGGGCTGGGGCTCAAAGGGACCAATCCAGCTGTGAGGGAGATTGTTTCCTATTGACAGGCTTGGTAATGTCAAACTGTTGAAAATAACACATAAATTTCAGCACCTCTGAAATATTTTTTGCAGAGCAGGGCAAAATGTGCAGCAGAATGTTCTGTTCCCATGAGGAGCTCAGGGGAAAATTAGTGGAAGTGATTTTTATTTTTCTTGATTTTAACTAACTTTGAAGGAAGCACAGGAGGAGCTGAAAACTCCCTGCACTCGTTTTCTCTCTTTAAGTCATGGTCCTGTGGAGCTAAGATGACCTGTCTTGATCTATCTTTAGTTTCCTGACACTTTGCAGTTTATTTGTTATGTAGGTACTGTCTCTTTCATTTTGATTTACTATTTTCCTGCTTTTTTTAATTTTTTTTTTTTTAATTTTACCCAATTCAGTTGTGGCTTATACTTTAAAACATTTTTTTCCCCTCTCTTCTGTAAAGATGCCAGAACAGCAGCCCTGGAGCACTGGTCCAAAGGCGGCAGCAGAAACACTGAGGCTGTACAGCGCCCTGACAACCTGACGATCTTGGCAGGACCACAGCCGGTCCTTGGCTTTGCTGCCCAGAGTGCAAACTCATGCTGCTGGCAGCCTCTCCCATGACATGTAACAGGGTGGACAGCTGCTTGTTGGAAACTGTGATGGAGCCCCCAGTTCATTTCCTAGCAGCTCGACAGAAACCCCATCTGGTAGCGACAGCTTTTGGTTAGAACGCTCTTGCCGGCTGCCGCGGCAGCCAAGCTCCATGTCAATGTGCAGCTGGCACTGTGAAGGTCCAGTGGTGCACAGACGTGCAGGAGGCCACTGAGGCATCGACACAACCCAGGTTTGCACTAGAAATGGTAGATCCTGAGGTTTCTGGCACCAGTGGGTTGCCTTCTGCAATGCTTCCACTATGTGTGGTTTGCAGATCCTTGGGTGTTTCTGATTACATACCTGTATCAGCCCCAGTGCAGCTGCTGCAATTATTGCTCTCACTTCACTTGTAGAATGCTTTCTTTTGACCATTGCTGATTTTTATTTCATTTTTCCTTATTTAAAGCTTTTCAACACGTTTCCAGTTTTATTTTACTTGCCTATGGCTTCTTTTTGGGTCATTCATATTTATGTGTTATGTATCCCAATATACATTAAGCCTGTTTTGAGTTTAACATCCATTTGCAGCATGTCATGACTATTCAGCTGTGGGTAGCGCTGCAATGATTTATTTTGTGACCAGAACTGCAATTTGCCTTCTTCCAGTTCCTAAATTAGCTGCCACCTTTAATAAAGTCAAACGTTTCTAAGCATGAAAATAAAATATCTCCACATCTACTCACCTCTGGGTTAGCTGCAGTTTGATTTCCCCCGCAGCCTCTCTCCTCGCCGCGATGCTCCCAAGGAAACACTGCCCTCCGATGTTGCAGATGGGATGAGTTTTGTTGGTCTGAATCCAAACTCAGCAGTTGTTTTCAGCCAGGTAATTTATATATAGAGAGAGAGATATCATGTGCATCCATTTATTTATTTATTTATTTGTGGCTGTTTAGAGCACAGACATTGATCTGGTGAAAACTGCCTGGACATTGTTCAATGCTGTTGAGCCCTGCTGTGTCTCTTGTTGCGTGCCAGCCACCCGTAGCCTTGCCAGAACCTTGCTGCCATGCAGAGCAGTGGAGATTGCCAGCAAAAATGCAGCTTTCTGGAGAGAATTTGCCAACACCATCATCTTCTGCCAGTGAGAAACCCCATACATCAGACTGTGGTAGGAGTGGAAAGAGGTGAATTGGAGCAACCTGTCTCTGCTCTGAGAGAATCCTAAAATGCAGACATGTGACTGGTGGAGGGTTAACCTACAAGGGCAATTAACCTTCTGTGTTTTCTTCCTTGGTTATGTTGGGCTGGCAGAAGTGGAGAAAGCAAGAGTTGTTTCGGTGTAACCTCAGTCCAGCCTAGTTAAATCAAAGCTACCCCCCCAATTAAATTGCAAGGTTATTCTGCTGAGACTGAAACCTTATCTGTCTCTTAGGAGTGGTGCAACAGAATCTACACAGCAATGACTTTCTGCAGCATTTATTCTACTCTCTCCTCTAAAATATGGCTCTGAACGTGTGAAAGTGTCTCTGGAGCAGCCTTGTGAGGAAAGTGGCAGCTGAGGATCCACAGACTCTTTTGTTGGCTTTCTGTGAACATGAAGATGTTCAGTGCCATCCTCGTATTGCACATGTATGGTAAGCATAAAATGCAGGAAAAGAAGAGCTGTCTGTACCCAGCCTCATCCCCCTCCCCTGCAAATCCTGACCCTGGGGTATTCAGTTCAGTCAAGGCAAGCTGAAGGTGCCAACCACTATGTTGGCCATGACTTGCAGCAAGTTGGCTTGGATTAGGAAACACTGAACATCCACCCAGCTGTTGAGGGCAGCCCAAAACCACTCCCAAACCTGCAGCTTGCTGTGGCTGCCTGTGCTGAAGCCCCTACCAGTGGAGGCAGCCCCCACTTTGAGGCTGTAGAAGCAACTGAGACAGGAAAGCCATTATTGTTTTCAAGGCATTGCTGGTAGGATGAGAGAAGTGTCTGATTCTTAGTTTCTAGCAGTCATATACATTGCAGGCTAGATGCCATGTTTTCACATGCTCTGTGCTGAGACACAACTTTCAGCAGCACCCCAGCTCCCTGAGGTCTTGCCTTTTGTATCTTCTTTTCCTCCCCTTTCTTGCATGACCTGCCTCATTCCTCTTTCTTTTTTTTTTCTTTAACATTTCAAGATCTATCTAAGATGGAGGGGAGTTTTTGTTGATTTCCTTTCCAGAATAAGCTGACACGTACATTTAACCTCATATAGCAAGACCATTTCCCATATAGGTGCTTGAATCTCTCCTGGTTCATTGTGGGTTGGTTGGAAAGAGGTCTGAAGTAGAGTAAGACAGCTATCTGGCTGTCATCTGACACATGGATGTCGGCCTAGAGGGTTTTCACCAGTAGTCCCTACACCACCTCTACTGGCAATGTTTATCTCTCTGGGATACATGGAGTCTGGATTCCTCCTTTGCTCCTTACAGCAGTTCACAATGAAATAGATGCCATAGCCAAGCCAAGTGACATTTTCAAGCATCAGAATTTGCTCTGCAAGGAGGTGGGATCTCCCTCTCTCCCACCACCAGTGCTGAAAACCTCATCCTGAACGCCCCTTTGAGGGCAAGGAGGACCATCCAGGTGGCGTGTAAACTGATCCTGAATTTTTATTCCACCTTGGTTCTTAAAATGGCTCAGACAAACCAAGCACATAATTGTCCTCCTCTGGGTTATTGCCTGTTTAGTAACACATTGGTAAGAGTCATCCTGTTAAGGTTTGTGGGATTTAGTCAAAAGAATTCACCCTTCTTGGGAAAAATGAGTGTGAAACAGCCTGTGAAATACTTAAGCAGCCAAAAGCAAGCTGATCCCCTGGCTGTGAGGTAGGCTCTTCTGCTTTCCTATGCAAAGCTGCTACTCTGTGAAGCAGAAGCAGGGAAGCCTAGGTAAGTAATTTCACTAATTAGTCCAGGGTTATGGAAACAGTCTTCACACCTTGTCTTGGGAGTCTGTGATTATAAGAGGACAAATGTTTCTAGTGGTTTCATCTGAGGTGGAGGTTGGGTACAAGTCTTGTAAGCAGTGCTTCCAGGTCTGCTGGTGACACAGCAGCTCTGCCAGAGGAAAAGGATGAATTAGAATTGTCTTCCTGACAGGTGAGACCTCTTCTGAGTTTTCACCACACTTGAATTCTTGATTTGCCACCTACTTAAAGGATAACTTAGTTTAAGGAATTTTTAACACCTGCACATTCACCTCTTGAATGTGCAGGGAACCTCTGGGATGGTTTCCTGCCTCTCCAGGACTCCCACCTAAGGTACTAGGACCATCTGCGACCTCTACCAGGGTATCTCTTGTAATGAACTCTGAACAATCCTGCTTTTGATGCGTTGCTTAGATATGGGCTGTAATGGCCTTCAGCCTGTGAGCCTGTTTCCCTGCTTCCCCGAGGGGCATCTAGAATAAGATTGTCTCCCAGCAGGACCATAACTCACCTCAAGGTTTAGCTAGTGGTGAGCCAAGGCCCAGCTTGTTTCAGCAGAGCAGTATGGCTACAATAACAGCTACTAAGTTGTGAGAAGGTATATGGGCTAAAGCCATGCAACTGAGAAAAGTGGTGTTGCATCAGTGATGTTACCAACTTCAGAAGGCATTGAAATGCTTCAACAGCTCCCAGATTGCTTCCCTGTCATCTACTTTTTCGAAAGCTTTCTTGAAATGTGGGCAGGAAAGCATCTTGTAACATTCCAAAAGTATTTGTACCAGTACTAAATGCAGATTTAATAGAATATGAATGATCATTGTCTGGATTTTATCCTAATAGTAGGTTACATTTTAATTACATCAGTTCATGAAGAAGCTTTTTTTTCCTTCCTTCTTCATAGAGCTTATTAAAATATTTTAAAGCAGAATATTTTTAATATTCTAATATTCTTACAATTTTCATATGTCATATAAGCTGTAATGGACATGCTTAGAAGGCAGCATAATTCCACAGACTAAGCCTAGACTTAAAAACCTGAGCAAGACACTAAGCAAAAATGTACATGGTTACTCTGAGCAGGTTTCCTTTCCAGTTTAGAATCATAGAATCATAGAATGGCTAGAGTTGGAAGGGACCCCCAGAGGTCATCTAGTCCAACCCCCCTGCAAGAAGCAGGGACACCCCCAACTAGATCAAGTTGCTCAGGGCCTCATCCAACCTGGCCCTGAACGTCTCCAGGGATGGGGCATCCACCACCTCCCTGGGCAACCTGTTCCAGTGCTCCACCACTCTTACAGTAAAGAACTTTTTCCTAATATCCAATCTAAATCTCCCTCCCTCTATTTTGAAACCATCACCCCTTGTCCTGTCACAACAGGCCCTACTGAACAGCCTCTCCCCATCTTTCTTGTAGGCCCCCTTGAGGTACTGGAAGACCACTAACAGTTTAAAGTTAGCTTGGTTTGTGCCACGCAGCCACAGCAGATGCACCAGTATAGACAAATATCATAGGTTGGGAAGCAGCCTGTGTGCTTCAGCACAAGCAAATTTATTCTCTTTTAATATGCCTGAGATGTTCTGTCTGAGAATTTCTATAGTCACCCAGAGTCACAGTACATTCCTATAGAGTCAGCAGTAAAGCTGAGACACGTTTTGATTTGGCTTGTTTGGCTGTCCCCATGGTGGGCGTTTGGCTATTACTTTTGGCTAATCAAGCTCTCTTGAATGCTCTGGCTGTTACTTTTGGTTAATCAAGCTCTCTTGAGTGCTCTCTTCTTTCCATGGAGTGTGAACCTTCTTGTAAAACACGCCATTTATGGAGCAATTAGTCAGCTGTACAAGACTGACGACTGGGATAATCAAAAATGGGAAACTTTTTCAACTGTCGAACAGTTGACAGCAGTTGTCTAAGTGGGTAAATTACAATTCTTTTGGTAATTCATATTAGTCTGGCCTAAAGCCATGCAGATGTTTCGCTGTCGTGAACAGGGGACACTTGGGGATGAGAACAATGGGCACAAATTAATTGTCATTTCAAGTGAGAGGCATACTTCGAAGACATATCCAGCACTGAACTAATACCACCCAACAAAGCGTGAAATCATTCATGCTGATGCTATTTCCACTGCATATGCCCAAGGTCTAATATAATATCATTGCTATATTTTCATCACCCTGTTATTACCTTTCTGCCTTCTCCCAGATAATAGCTTTTCTCATTGTTTTATGTTCCAATTAGCTGGTCATTTAACAGACCTGCAAGAGGAGGTGAGAAAATCAGGTGGTGAAACCTCCAGCTTCCACCCTGAGTGCTTGATCCCCACCCCCAACCCCCACCTTCAAAGACAGCAGTTCCTAGGATGATATTTCTTTTTCTTTTTAATTGTGGTTGCAAGCATAGGATCTAATCTTTGCAGCAGTAATTCTAATGGAAGCGGGAAATTTTTAAAATATGAAAACTCCTTATGAAAATTCTTTTTCAGTGAGAGTATAACATCAACACTTCATGAATTTACATACCAGGGAAACACACAGGGCTGAAGAAATACTGAATCGTTGGTTCAGGTGATTATAGCTGTGCTACAGTTTGCACCAACTCAGAAGATGAGCTCCAGCCAATCCATCTTTGTTTTCATGAACAACCTGAGTAAGTTTGTAAAGAACTAACAACTAGTGATTATTTTAACAATTTAAAACAATTTTAACAATTAAAAGCTAAACAAGAAGTCTGGTAGTCAGCAGGAAATTACAACTGGCTCTCAGAAGAAGAATCTCAGAAGACTTCTTCAAATCTCCAGTAGCTGACTATTTGGGAAGATAAAATGTACATAGGCAAGACAGAAGTATGCCACAGTGGGCTGGCATAAATCATAGGGAGTCCAGGATGCTTCCAGTGGTGAGATGAAGAGGGACTTGACCCAGGGGATAGAAATATAGTCTGGTGATACTGTTTTCAGATTTTAAAATGTTAGCTAAAAGAAAATTATCTACTTCTGAGTAAATATATTAATTTTCTTGTAGTTTTAAAGGTGAATTTCAGAAAGTGCACTGCCTCCCACCACATAGATGTGTCCTGAAACTCAGTCAAAAGCCTTAACCTGAAATGATTTGTAATGAGCATTTAATTTACTTAAATACTGCTTATTTACCTGACTCATTTTTATTCATGCCTTGTCTGGTATATTCCTTGGAGGGAGCTGTGATAATAACAAGGGAGAAAAAAAAAATTGCTTGGTCTGGTTGCCCGAGGTGTTAACTGGAAATAACAGGCAGGATAAAGCACGATGAAGTACAGATGAATTAACAGGTGAGATCCATGTGTAGCTAATGCAGCCTTGGTGTAAAGCCACAGCTGCACCATGAGTAAAAATAAATCCCTAGATACTGCACCACCCTCGTGATCAGTGCGCTGCTTTGCAAGAACCAGCTTTTTCTAAAATAGAAGTAATGATTCAATTACCCCAACACCAAAATATGAGTTGTCTACTAAACCAAATTAAAGGAAGGGAAGAGAAACATATCTAATTATTATGCATATAAATCTTGCTTTCAACAGCCCAGATTGTTAAGATCAATTTTAAGTAAAAAATGGCTGCAAGCTGTAGGTCTAATTTAGTGGTAGTAGAAACTAGTTAAAAGAAAAAAGTCCAGAGCAGATGAATCATTCTCCGCATATGAAAGTATATTTAGTGTTGCAGTGAGATTATTATTTTATCTTAACTTTTCATTAATTTGCTTTATCTAAAAAAGTAAGTCTCCCATGCTTTTTTATGCAGGTTAGTACACAGCAGTGGTTGGAAACCACAGAAGCACAAGGAATTTATTGTGAGTTTTGTTAACTTTCATAAGACTTCCTCTTGATGTAACAATATGACTATGCCAGGTTATTTCAACATTTGATCATGTTGTAAATGATTTGATAGCTCAAAATGTAAAAGGATTGTTTCTGTGGGTCTCAAACATCTGAACCACTAGAGATGCATGTGGCACATTCAGCACTTGTTACAGGAGTGAGTTTTGTATGGATGCAACAGGGCATGAAGTCTTTCATTTCCCTGGAGGACCAAAATGCTGCCTTTATTTTGTAATCAAAAGTACTTTATACATAGTTCAGAAACATTGTGCTCTGTGCAGGAGCAGAATATTTCAATTACAGTACGAACACAGGGCTTTGATGTAGGAAGAGAAACTTCAGTCAGTGCAAGGTAGCAGCCTTCACAATTTTAAAGAAATGGTAATAGAATGATTGAACTGATGCATGGCGAGCATGTAGCCTTACACTGTGTTTCTGGAAGTCAACATCTGTTTCCCTGTGGGTTGCTGATATTTAGGCAGGTGGGACTCAGGTCTGAGATATGAATTGGTTGAAGCACATCCCATTGCTATTTTGACTCTACAGAAGTTTATTATGCATGGCTACATACGTAATTCAATTTTAAAAGATAAGATAATGAGAATTAAAATAAAGAAATTCATAATGACTTTCAGAAAACACCATTTCAGTTTTCTCTTGCAGTAGTCTTCACCTATTGATTCCCACCCCTTCCCCACTAAGTGATTTCAACAAAAAGACACCACTTTTTTCAAAGGGACACCCCACCCTATTTAAACCCAAGTTTTCCCTAGTTTAGAATCATGTCCAGAAAAGGAAAGCATTCAGCATTACCTTGTCTCTTACAGCTTAACAGTCCAGAGGATTAGCCCCATAGTAGGAGGTTTTGGTCCTGTGAATGGTGAAATCAATACTAAAATTGTCTCCATTAAGAGTGATTAATAGAAAACTATCCAAGTGTATCAACAAGGATGTTCCTCTCTGTGTGAAAATGTAGATGGCTGAGGATCTTAATGCTCAGAGACAAGCAGTAAATACAGTCCTTTCTAAACACATGGGAGGAGATAATCTTTTAGCTGTATAACAGTGATCTAAAATTCTTATTGGTTCAATTGCATGAAGATTTGTACTAATCCTATTACTTCGTGTTCATGAACTATTCATCCAAAATCTGTGAAGAATCACGTTGAAATAATTTTTTGAAAAAAAAGTGCAGTTCTTCTGAATGCTGCCATTTCCCAGACAGCTTGTCACACAGCTCTTGAGGACCCTGGGAAAGAGAACATAATTGAATATTCAAAGGGCAGGGTTTTTGACATGCTGCTGCTGGAACTGTCTCAACAGATGAGAATTGAAAAAATAAATAGAAGATGCATTTTGTTTAGACATGACAGATATTGTTGGAACTAGCAAAAACCAAAGCTGGAGAAGTAATGTTGCAGGAATAAGCAGGGAGAGCAAATGCATGTGTAAGTTTGTAGGAAGCATGCTTATTTTCAAACAAAGGGACAAATAATATAAACAGGAATTAGATATGTCTGACTGTTGTGGATCAACTGGGCAGGAAGGTAAAACAACCACACAGCTATTTGTTCACTCCCCATCCCCACCAAAACCAGTGGGATGGGGAAGAGAATTGAAAATAGGAGAAGACAAGAAATAAAACTCATGGGTTAAGATTCAGACAATTTAATAATAAGAAAAAAAGTAACAAGAATATACAAAGCAAGTGATGAACAGCACAATTTCTCACCACCTGAAGTCAATGCACTGCAAGATCCCGAGCAACCACCTCACGGTCAACTCCTCAGTTGTATACAGAACATGACATCATTTGGTATGGACTATCCCTTTGGATACTTTGGGTCAGCTGTCCTGGCCATGTCCCTTCCCAGATTCTTGAGCAACCCCCTGCCTTCTTGTTGGCTGGGCAGTATGAGAAGCTGAAAAATCCTTGACTGCTTGGCAACAACTAAATCATTGGTGTGTTATCAACACGGTTCTCTTCCTAAATCCAAACCACAGCACTATACCAGGTGCTAGGAAGAAAATTAACTCTATCCCTGATGAAACCAGGGCCCCCAACATCTAGCTTCTGGTTGCCAAACTTGCCTTTTTCTTACATGAAAAAAAGGTGTGATCTGCCAATGGTAATAACATATTCTTATTCTTACTAATTGCATCACCTGAGTAACATGAGGCAAATTTTTGTCTAGCTGAGATATGAGTCGAGCTAAATAACATACATTTAGTGAACTTTAGCCCTCCAGCACGGCATTCAGGATTGTCTGGAAATTACTTGTTCTAATGATTTTGCTTCTCTCTCCAGTGTTTTTTTTCTAATTGGTAGTCAACATTATTGACATTTTTTGCAAAGTTTTGCCCTTTTTCTAATTTGAAGTTTTGTAGCTTTTACTTCTAGCTATCGGTTCTTATTCTGCCTTCTCTAGGCAGAATTAATGAGACTAAAAATATGGTAATGTCAAAGATGAAAGCAATATCTAGAAACTGTCCTCCTTTTCCAATATTCAGTTCTAAACAAATTCACTGATTGCTTCAAGGTTTAATTCCATTATATATGGATGTAATGCCAAAAATTAAAATCCAATCAGTTTTATATTACTAAACAAGCTTCTCCCTCACCAGGAATAGGATGCATAAAAGTCTGTAGGCAGATCTGAAACTGGATCTCAAGTTCTTTAATTTAAAAAAAAAAAAAGAAATGTTGGGGAATGATGAGTTCTATCAGTTACATTACCTCAGAAAAACACTGATTCTGTAGAAGAGGGGAGAGACAGAAAAATATGGTCCCTGTTTCTCATGAGATAAGATGGAGTTTATCTGTATAAAACTGATGGAGAAGCACAAGTCAAAAGAAAATGGATGACACACCAGGAACACCCCCACCCCCCTGTTTCTTCTGTCTACACTGATAAAAATTCTTTTAACAGCTGAGTGGCAAATGGGTGCTTGGAGATGGAGAAAAACTGATTTGGGGCAAGATCCAAAAGGAGCTTTAATCACTGCACTGAACTTGTCCTGGCCCCATTTACCCACAGATAATTTACCTAGTGCTACTCACACATGAATGTTAATCAGCCCAAGGGAAAACACTACCACACCCACTTAGAGCAGAGGTCTTGGCTCTAAGTACAGGGAGAATAACTATCCCCAAGGGCCATGCCAGCAATAATTCTCTGCTTGGTGTTGTTTTCAAGTCTTAACCTCTTTAATTTCCACCATTTTTCCTCCATTTTTAGTGGAGGCACTAGGAACCACAGATCTAGCATCAATTAAAGAAGCAAAACTCCAAAACACTGTGCTCAGACTGCCCACAGCTGCCTCTTACTGACTTCCTACACTCTGGCTAGTAAAGCTTCCTCTTCAATTATCACATTTAGTCCTAAGTCCTAATGATGGGCTTTTATTCTGGTGGCTTTTTAGTCTGCTTCTCTAATGCTGATGGACAAGGATGCGTATGGAGCCTGCTGGGGGTCACAAGCAGTAACAACTGGATGAGGGAAGGTGGCAATGCTAGCAGCAGCAAGGAGGCAGGACAGGCGATGAGGGATGTGATGACTAGGGTCTGACAAAGCTACGAATAGCCTTGACTCCCCCTCCCCTTGAAAAGTTGCAGTAACTTTATTATCACCTTGAAGAAGCTCTTCCAACGTTTCTGGAGTAGTGGTCTCTAGGGACGATGGACGTAGCTAACAGGCTATATCCAGAGCAGCACAGCTGTTTGGCACCTCTTTGCAGCACAAATCAAAGCAATTAGTTTTAATGACCCACCATCAGGCACTTCCCTAAGGAAGACAAGCAAGGAAGGAGTGCAAGATGGGAAACAAATCATCACAGATGCACTAATGTAGCTGAGACCAACAGTGGCATAAGTTCCCTTCCTATTCCTTTCCAACTCTGTGCTTGTCTGAATCCAACACAAAAAGAACAGCTTATTCAGAGGCATCTAATCCAGGCAATAACTCGAGGAGCACTGGCCCATGTCAGCAGTAGGTCTCCTCCAAACATGCTACTAGCCAAGCTGGGCTGCCGTGCTTGCAGGTGTTGCTGGTGCAGTGCCTTGTTTTGTTCATGGGCTGGTTGTTGGTTCGCTGGCTTCTTTGTGGCTGTGATGATATATACACAAAGGTTATAAATCATCTTCTTTGTGGTTGGCAGCAAGAACTGCAGTCCAAAAACTTGTAAAAAAAGAGCATGCTTAGTATTAGGAAAGGTTTAGTAAGAGACTGTCTAGTCCCTTCTCCTAGCCCAAAATCTGATTAAGTTTGAATTATATAAAAAAAAAGTTGGGTTTTGGGTTTGGTTTTTTGGTTTTTTTGGGGTTTTTTTTTCAGTAAGTCTACTTGGGGAGGCAGTCTTCACTGTCACCTCTGCTGAATCTATTCTGGTGGTTTGCTATTTTCATGAACAGGAAGATAAATTTTATAATTACTACCCTAAATCCCCCCATTGTTGTAAAGTAAGCTCATGCTTCTTAACCCTTATGAGCTCAGAAGATTCAATTGTCTGTTTGTTTGCTACCATTGTTTTTCCATGTGTTTGAACACTGCCATTACAGTTCCCTTTAGTTGTTCCTTCTTTGACCTAAAGTTCTGAATTCCTGCCTGGAATGATGCTGCATTTTAAGGTACATTTCTTGGTAGGGATCAAACTCCAGGAGATTGTCATGATGGAAATGCACATTCTTTTGCATTTAAGTTGGGCCCCTAATTTAATTATCAACTGTCCCACTAGAAAAAAGGGCAAAAGTAATTTAAATGTTGGTCAAGTATTTTGTGGCATATAACAGGGTTCAACAAAAAATAACCTAAAAGCCGACAGAGCTGGACAGAGAATTGTCTCCTTGATCCCAGTTACTTTCCACCTCCTGCAGAATTCTCTAGGAGAGGTTAAAGTCTTTCTACTTATGGTGAGAAAATTTCCATACTGACTCTCAGTGAGACTAAAGCTCTTGCTTTTAGCTACAGTTTTAAAAATGTCACTCTTTGTGTTTATGTTTCTGTTTCTTGCTTGTGGAAGGTGGAAGTGGCAGTACTCGGTTTCCTGGGGACGTAGAGCGGTCAGACTGGGCAGACCATCAGGCACTGTGGCAGGGAGGGATGCTAAAGGCATAATCCCACATCATTAGCCTCAGCAAGAGCAGAATGCCAGCAACATTGTATTCAAATTTTTTCAGTGCTTGGCAAGGCTAGAATTACTATTCTTACTTTTTAACAAATGACCCACTGTCTGCGAAGTCAAAACTATAAAAAACAATAAAGAAGTCAAGAATGGAGAATCAGATGAAGTGGAATTTCCATAACTACAAGAAGTTACTTCTTACATTCTAATAATTTTGATGACAAACAAATATCCAAAGGTCTGTGGGCTTGTATTGGTTTGCAAAAATCCACATGAAATCTTGTGTGGCTTCTCAGCTTTGAGAGTTGCCCAGTTCTAGGTGTCTTGGATGAGAGCCCCTTACGATATTCAGGTTAATCTGTAACAACCTCCAACAACACTCAAAATTTTAAAATTAAGCCAATTGTGAAAGGCAGCAGGACCTCTTGCTGTCTGTGTTTTGGTAATAGGTCTCCTTACTCCTTGTTTCAACTGTGTGATCTCCTTTCTCTGTGTGTTTGCATAAGCCAAGTCTTTTCAATCAGCTCCTAGTCCATTCTGCTGCCTCTGCTGACACTGCCAATAGTGGACTGCAGCCTCTTGCCCACCTTGGGAGTATGCTGGAGGCATCCAAAGGCAAACTATATTTTTGGGTTCTGAAGCTGCCATCAATGACCCTAGCAGTCTCCTCTTTCTAAGACATGCAATGTGAGGCCAATGCCAGTAAAACCTCCATTATTTCAGTGAGAACAGTCACAGGAATAACCACTATATCTAGAGTCCAAGGACAGATGTTTTTATGCAAGAAGGCCTGACTTCATTTACAAATGAGACTCAATCCTATTTTGCCAGTGTGCTGCAGGGCAGTAAAATGTGAGCAGAGAGGCAGTAAATTCTCTCTAATATATGTGTAGTTATTTAGCTTTAAGTACCTTCATGGTTCGTGATCCCATAACCTCCTTTAGCTTCTTATTCTAATGGTTATAATATTTTTCTCTTGTTTAACCTAAATTTTCACAACTGCAGTTTAAGCTGTTAAACTGCTTTCTCTATTTTCGGCGCTAATGAGATTTTTTTTACCCTGGTCATCTTTAAAGCAACCTTTTTTCCATTAGTAAAATGTTAATGATTCCTCTCAGTCACCTTCTCCTCAGCTGAAAACCATCAATCCTTGACATTGCCGGGCCTTTTCCTGTAATACTCTATTTGAAGACTTTAATTTGTCTGTCTCTAAGAAAAGCACCCAGATTGAAAAATGGTCAGTACCATGGAGAAATATCCCTTCCCTTGTTTTGTAAGCACTACTCCTCCAGGCAGCAAAGCAGAGCTCTTGCATCTCATGCATCAACGTATATATATCAGTGCATAAGTATGCATCGTACTTATCCACTGGGATAATGCCATCCTATCACAGTACAGTTTGCCATCTCCTGACCAGAAATGGCTTAATATACCACTTTTTAAAAACTTTTTATCAAGAGCATAGACTGTTTTCTTGTTTCACTTGTTTTAGATTTCCAAAGTTGAAAGAGGAGAGATTTCGCCCAGAGCTTGAGGTTGTAAATTGGGCTATCTTTAATCCCTTGAATAAGTGAGAGCTGGGCTCCAGAGTAGTGAGATACCCGGGGGCCAACCCAACCTCTGCATTCCTGCATGGTACACAAAGGACCCTGTGATGACACATGACTGGCTGCAGGATTTTCTTGGGGACCTGGCGTGGGTCTCTATGGGGAACAGGCAGGAGGATACAGGAGGTGAACATCAGGGGCAGAGCTGAGGGGCAGCTGAAGGAGCAGACTTGTGGCAGCAGGTACAATGAATATCATCAATATGGACAAATAGGAACCACTACTACATCTTTCAAGAGTGTCAGAAGGACATGAGAGATCATTACTAGAGCAGCCTGCAACTGGGAGAGTACTGCTTTGTTTTGAGGAGGAGTAAGGTAGGTTTCGAATATGGCGATTTTGCAAATCCACACTGTGGGCCACATTTCATCTGGCATCACTTGGCTTTTGTCTTCGGGTATTTGCATCAGCTGAATATTTTTGACAATTCATATGCCCATTTGTTCATGTAGATGGATTAGGTTGACATTAGATGTCTTTGTTGTGCTGCTTCAGAGCTCCCTTTTATAATATCTTAATTTCAACAGAATTTGTTGTCTCGTCAGATGACTTTCTTTACAGCAGTTAGCACTAAGACGGGGCATTATGCTAAACTGTTAGGAGCTTCCATGGTGCTGTACCCTTTTTTATAACCTGACTGAGCTCTGGACTCTTGGCATATTATCTCTGTGTATAATTTTCAGCTCATCATGCTTTGTCCTTTGGGAAAGGACTGTTATTAGAACCAGAAAAGTAGCAGTGCTAGATTGTTTTTTTTTCCATTCTTAGTAATGATTTTGCTTGTACTTAATGAATTGGAAAAAGTACATGAAATTAATGGAGTGAGGTGTTGTCTAACTGCAAAGCAGGGCATGTTGTTTCCAGCCCTGTGATTTCTCCCCAGGTAAAGGTCAGGGACTTGCAGACTTTGGGCATATTCTGCTTTGTCCTCTGTTTTTCCAGATGAGAAATAGCACTGCTAATCCCATCGCTTGTGGGATCGGGAGAGATTTGCAAAGGCAAAGAGAGCAATCAGGCATTTAGCATCTATGGCAAACTAACAGGTGCCTAATTCACATTTGTCCTTTAGAGAAACCCTCTCTTAATTACTATCGTAGTGCTCAGTAATCCTGGGATAAAGCTTTTGTTTATTAAAGGATAAACCAGAATTACAAATCCTTACTCTATGAGCTGCTGGGCAGCCAAGTGTGTACAGTTTTTGACTAGGATGCTTCAGATCTGCTTCTATTTGCAGCTCTGCTAATAACCTACCAGAGGGCACCGAGCGAGCCGCATTCCCTTCCGACTGCCATCTGCTAGTGGGCTTCTCATGAAGTAACAGCTGATAGCAGTATCGTGATACTGACCTCTCTGAGGTCTATAGATAGCAAGTGCTTATGAACATTTAGCAGGCATTATGATGGTTTTCCTCAGCACAGTGGAATTATACTGTGTTTGCAGTTATTTTATCAACTTTTGGCTTCACTAAAGCTTACTGTATCCACTCAGGTCTTCTAAAAATGAGACTCACATGTATGACTTATTTTGGCAGCAGTTAATGGAGGTAGAAAAATTGTGCTTTAATAAATATTAGCCCTTTTTATAGAGTTGCACCTACCTGTTCCACTTAGGATATGGGATTCTTTTGGAAATATAGTTGCAGCTGTGGCATGCAGAGGTAAACGAGCTAAGGCTCATAGGGAAAGAGATTGCCTCTTGCCACAGACTGTACAGTATGAATCTGAGAAGCCATGCAGCCAGTGGACTGATTGCCTGAGCAAGAACCAGTGTGCTCTGAAGCCCGAATTCCCTGTCATGACTGGTATCGTCCTGCTTTCCCAGCTTTATGGGTCTACTCAAGAGCAGATATCAATGAGTGAGGCTTGGTTTCATGAAAAAGTGAAAAGAAGAAGTTGCTCTGGAAGGCTTAGCTGCGAGATAAGGTTCTTAGCCAGCACAGTGTCTTCTCTTAGAAAACAGTCCCCTGTTGGTTTCCAGAGGCAACCTTTCTTACATACTTCAAACCTGCTGGTTTGAAGTATGTAAGAAAGGTTGCCTCTGGAAACTAACGGTGTACCTGAAATTAGATGATAAAATGTGATGGGTGGGGTGTTTGTTTTCCCACTTCCCCAGATATTTTCCTTATCACTGCTGTATGAGCAGGAACAACAGCAAAGGAGACCTTCTCAAGTGTCTGAGAAATAGGAGTATGTCTATAACTTGCATACAAGTTGCAACTAACCCATTCATTCTTGCTCTGAATTTTCCTCTCTTAAAAATTAAGTTCTTATTTGACTAAAGTTTGCCTTGAATTTCAAAGCTTTTTTAGGTTGGGGGTGGTTTTTTTTTGTTTGTTTGTTTGTTGGGGTTTTTTTTTTGTTTTTTGGGTTTTTTTGAGAGCTCATTCCAGGCCAGCTCAAGCTACAGCTCATTCAGAGTTCATCAGAGTCCCAAAGAGCTCCTTTCCCCAACCCATCCTCCTCCCTTTCTTAAATGTCATTGTCCTCCTGGATTTTGGATGGGACACATGAGAGTGCCCTAAACTATGTTATCATTTGTAGAATTCTGCTCTGACACACCAGAAAAGAGGGTAAGCAAAAACTGGAAACCCAGCTTCCTAAGGGAAGCTCCACTTACACATAACTGTGAGAAAGAAAAAAGGGAAGAAAAATCTGTAATACCAAGCCAAACATACAGATTTCTCTTGTGTGCATTCTGCCTTGCTGTTCCAAGTGACTCTTCTCTAAGATCTTTCAAAGCATCAGGCTGAAAGAAGAGGGGGCATTTGATGTTGGATCATTTTGTACTGATGATGGCGTTACCTGATGAGAGAATATGCTGCTGAAACCCTATGCATTGACATTTAGCAATCTCTAATAAACAAGAGTTAAAAGAAGATGGTGTGAAACACCACTTGTATTCAGTATGATAATTGCAAGTGGGAGTCTGATCTATCTTCCTTTAAGTCGACGAGGAAGCTATGATTAACTTAGCTTAGACCCAATACTATTTTTATTTACTTAATTGGCTTCTTCTAGATAGCTCTTCATGAAGTGTGCCTGGGAAGTGCATTCAGAAAGCACTCCAGCTCTGCAGAAACTGCTTTTCTGTTCCCCAGAACAGAAAAAAAAATCAGTGGCACTGATTTTGACGGAAGACAGAAATAGATGTGGGACCTGGACCTCAGAAATTGTGAGAAAAGCTGAAGAGCATTCACCCAAGGGTGACAGATTTGGGGAAGTTTTGCTTAAGGACAAGTCTTATCTAGATCTAAAAGGTATCAGAATTTGAAGTCTGGTCCATCTCCTGAGAATAACCACACTCTGCTCTCTGCACTGGTAAAAGCTTAGTCTGTGTTTATCAGCAAAATGTCTTTTGTACATCAAGCTAATTGCAGTACATGGAAGGAAAATCATTACGTACCTGCAGTCCCACCTGCCCTTTCCAAAGTACATTATGGGAGTGTCTGGGTGGCAGACAACATTGCAACTCCATTGTATATTCAGAGGTCATATAACTTCTTCAAAGGCTATCAAGATATTTTTATCACTGACTCTGCTTCAGACTTCACACCTGAAAAAGAAAGCATCCAAAGTATCCAATAACATCTGGAAATAAGGAAGCAATGCCTGAAAATGAGAAAAATTAGCAATAAAAATTAATATTAATTGTCACACTGATTAAATTATTAGGAAGATATGACCATGTTAGAAGTGAATATGTAGAGATGTGTGTTTTAGAGGAACAATTTTATAAAATAATTTGAAATCTAGGTAGAAAATTTATCCCTGCTGAGTGTAGCAGAACTGTGATTGTTCATAACACCTTAACGTTCACCTTCAAAGTTTAAAGCTGTAGAACAATTGAGCATCATCTCAGACAATGTTGGAATGGTAAAGAAGTTGGTGGAATGTTGGGATGGCAGTTGCTGAGGCGAAGGGCTTTGGAGAATACAACTGCATTGAAGACCCTTTGCTGGAAATGGCAAACCCTGACTAGATCCATGAGGGCAAAAAAGCTCACAGAGGATGAGTGAGAGAGGAGGAGGGGAGACAACCCCCGTATGATCTAGTCTGGATGATCCTGCTTGGGCAAGGGGGGTTGGACTAGAAGATCTTTCAAGGTCCCTTCCAACTCCTGACATTCTGCTATTCTGTGACTCTGTGAAGCTTGCAACCAGAATGTGTATGGGGTGGACAGTGTCTTCAGTGACATTGACAACTGTGTCAACAAAGTATTTCAGAAAGAGGTGGATGCCTTGTTTTGAAGGGTTTCATACTAGTATAACCTGAGAGGGAGAATATGGGATGTGCCAGCAAAAGTAGGTCTGGAAGAATGGTTCAAAAACCTGGGCCCACATCTCTAAGTGACTATGCAAGAAAAGAAGTGTAATAAAGGAGTAAGATGTGAGAGGTATTGGTGCGGCCAGTAGCCAGTTATTGGTCATCTTTTGCATACCTAGAGCTTCACTTGGAGATTGAGGGTGGGAGTAGTCAGGAAGAGGAGAAAAAAATAGGGGATTTTTTCTGAAGAACTTGTGGTGGTTTCACCCTGGCTGGAGGCCAGACTCCCATCAAAGCCGCTTTATCACTCTGCTCTTAGCTGGACAGGGGAGGAAAGCCACAAGCTCAAATTGGGGGCTCTGTGTGCTACACCCAGATTTTTATGTTTCTTTCTATCTATCTATCTATCTATCTATCTATCTATCTATCTATCTATCTATCTATCTTTTTGTGAAAATACCAAGATATTTCATGTTTTGAACTGGAAACAAACAAAAAAAATGCTTGTTTGTCTGCTACTAAGCACTCTTAATTATTTAAGATATGAAATGCTCAGTACCTAGCTTCCAGCTAACTGGTTTTTTTTCCATCACATTGCACCATTGAAATGGTTACATAATATTAATAGATGCTTTACTTAACATTTCTAAAAACACTAGAAAATGAGCATATTTTATAGTTGCCATCAGAGGTTTCATATGGAAAAATACAGTCTTTGGGTAAAGTTTCTAATTCCTGGCTAGTTTGGCAACTTGTAGTAGCACAGATTGTGTGTTTGATATACATTTTATCACATGTAAAAAGCTGTCCATCATCTCTGTTTCTAATGCTACCTATAGATTTTGTTAGATTTTGCGATAAGCCATTTAAGTACTGATTTTGTATTCACATAGAGCTAATTGGAGTATGTCACAAAGCAAAAGAATTTATTTTTAAATGACCAATATATTTATAACTGATGATGTGTAAATGTAATCTTAAGAGTTGACACCCAACTCATACCACTTGCCTTCATAGTCATATACTCAGACCAAACGAAAAATGTATTGCAAACATCACTGAAAGCAGGCTAAACAGAAAAATATATGAATGTTGGGTGTGTACAACTAGAAATGTCAAATTCTTCATTTCTCTTAAACTGCTTATGAGAAGGACCCTCAGACCAACTATTTCTGTAGATTTCCCTTAAGATCTGTGTCTCTGGTCAGCTCCCTCTGCTTAGGATAAATTTGTGTCATTGTTTGCTGTTTATTTATTTTCAATAATTTGTGATTTACAGGGTTGGGTGTTTTTGTAATTAGCTATTGTCTCTGACAGAAATCGATATTTCTGAATAATTGCCTAGATTCCTGTTGCAGCAGCTGATGTTCAGAGTAGCTGATCTTTGAGCAATGCAAAACATCACGCCCTTTGCCTCTGACCCCTGGAACAGAAATAGGCTGCTGTCTAGAGTTTCAATAGCACAACACCAAGAATATGAGGTGTCTTGGTATTAGTTTCTTGGAAAAAAAAAAAAAAAAAACAAAACCAAAAAACCCTACCTATCATTATATCCCCTGAAAACAGCCAAGTATCACAGAAGCACGGAATCACAGATCACAGACTAGTCTGGTTTGGAAGGGACCTTCAAGAATAATCGAGTTCCAACCCTCCTGCCACAGGCAGGGACACCAACCTGCAAGCCTGGATCTAGAAAAAGTTGCCCAAGGCCAATCTACCCTGGCTTTGAACACCTCCAGGATTGGAGCATCCACCCTCTCTCTGGGCAGCCTGTTCCAGCACCTCACCACTCTCTCCATGTAGAACTTCCCCTGATATCCACTNTGCTGGCCACCCCTCTTCTGGTAGAGCCCAGGAGACCCTTGGTCTGCAGAGCACACTGCTGGCTCATATTCAGTTTCTCATCCACCTAGACTCCCAGGTCCTTCTCAGCAGGAGTTCTTCTCCCAGCTTGTATATTGTCTGGAATTCCTCCAGCCCAAGTGCAAGACCCTACACTTTGTAGTGTTAAAGCTCATTAGGTTCACCCGGTCCCACCTTTGTAGTCTGCCAGGTGTATTGTCTGTAAGTCTGTAAGTGCTGATGCTTGTCCTGGGTTCAGCTAGGGCAGGGTTAATTTTCATTCTAGCAGATGGTGTAATGGTGTATTTGGGAGTCAGGATGAGAGCAGTGCTGATGACACCCCAATGTTTTAGTTGTTGCCAAGCAGTCCAGGACCTCTCAGTTGTTCATAGTGCCCTGCTAAGGAGAAAGTGAGGGCACCCAGGAAGCTGTGAGTAGACACAGCCACGACAGGTGACCCAAACTGGCGAAAGAGAGTATTCCATGCCAATTACATCATGTTCAGTATAAAGGGTAACTGGAGGGGGAGGAGGACACTGCTTCAGGATGTGTGGTTTTGGGCTGATCTGGTTCCAGCATGGCTCTGAGCTGTAAGGCCTGAGGTGTGTGGTTCGGTCAGAAGTTGTATCCTGTATCACCAGTTCAGTATATTTCACTATAAAGTCCTATTATTGGTATCTCTTTCTGCTGTCCAAGTAAACTATCCTTATCCCAACCCACGAGGTTTGTCTTTCTTTGTTGGTTTTCTTCTCCGTTCCTTCTGTCTCCGTTTAGAAAGAGCAGCTGCCTGGTGTTCGTCTCTTGGCTGGAGTGAAACCATGACATGTTCCCACTGCTACCAAAGTGGTCAAGGACTTCAATGTTTGCCCATCTTTCCCATTTTTATGAGAATTTTTATTCTGTTCTTATATTTTTCACAAGTTTCTGAAGAATTTTGTTCATCACATAACCAACATTCATACTGTGGATCCACAAATATGAGAGAAGTTTAACATTTTGCTTTTCTTCATCCATTCAGAAAATACTTGATTTTATATGAAGGTCTTAGGCTTCTGTTTAATATGGATTGGTAAACATTGTGTCCCTTGACCTCTGGGTCTGGTTTCTGTGGGTTTTGGTGCCCAGCAGCAGTTTGCTGGATTAGGTATTTGCTTGGAAACCAGAGTCCACCATGGGGATATTGCAAGATATTCTTCCACATGTTCATTACTCCATCTTAGGTAGCAGAGCTGATGCTTGCTTGATATTGCTCTTAACTTAGTTTGGTGATTATTTGGATGGTGCAGCCATAGTTTGGGCAAAGAGCATCGTTGGAAAGGAGTGGTGCATGTTTCCAGCTGAGCACAGAAAACATCCCTTTCTCCCATGGAAAACCAGCCGGTTGAAGGATGTTCATGTTCCCTGGGAATCAAGCACTGTGCTGCTTTAATGTCATGCTTGATAAGAAGTTATTGTCTTGGGTCCCAGTAAGTTTGATATAAAAGAAGGGATGAGAGGGTGGTAGCAGCAAGCCAGATGACAAAGTGTTGAAGAGTTGAACAGTGAAGGTGAGGGCAGTCATACAGTAACAGGATTTGTATGTTTTACATCCCTACATAATGCTGCCATGACAGCTTGTCCCAATGAATTTCCTTGTCGTAGCATAGTGAACTGTTTCTCTGTTTATTTTGCCCAACTTCTGTATTTTCTTAAACAAGCTGATGCCAAATTGTACATTTACTTGACAAATGCATGTAGTGATGACTCTTATTTAACATTTGCTGCTCCTCTGTGTATTTGAGTGGGCTATGTGATTTGTTAGTAAGGTATTTTTAATTTACTTTATAACCACTGGTATTGTCTGAGCCAGCTGCTAAATTCTTATTTTATATCTATGTTGACTTAATCTTTTCTTCAGGGAAGAAATTACTGTACATAATGATAGACAATTACAGTGACATGCCCCTTTGCATGAATATCTCATCTGCTTTCTGTTTCTTTGTGTCACGTGTTTTGCTTTTTATTCTGAATTTCCTCACCTTGTGTCTGTTCCCTGCTTTGTGCTACTTGGCTGTCCAAGTGTTCTTGCTTGACTGCTTTGTCTTTCCTGCCTGTGGGTGAATGTGTTCCCTTCATTCATGGGCTTTCTGGTGCCTTGCTTCTGAGGAGTTGTCTGCTGCTGCCTTTATTGCCTTTGCTCCCATTTCCTAATTTTTATTTCCCTAACTCAAGCATCAACTGACTTATCTGGGGGAATGTTTGAGTGAAGTAAGGTTGATACTAATATTCATCTGAATGCCATTACAGACTTCACATAAATTAATTAAGCTTATCTACTCAATCCACACTCTCACATTTTCAAAAGGCTTTGGCTATTTATACAGTGACACCTATTGCTTATTCAGATTTTTTTTCACAGTTTTTAAGACTAATATCTAATTTTAAACCAGCATATACTGAAAATTATGACTTTGCCAGCATCTAATTTTCTCTGCGTGGGGGCTTGGTGACCCAAGTGACTCATCTGCCTGCTGGCTCTATTCATATCTACTGTCTTTGGGTAAAACTTGCAAGCTGAATTAGAACCCCAATTCCCTTTTGTTTTCATCTGGGGAGGGGAATAGTGGGGGCTTTTAAGAAGTAGCCATTTCTCAGGCTCTTGATTCTTAGCTGACTGGTGCAAAGTGATTTCTCAGTATCTGTTGGTGCTTGTGAATGTAAAGGTTTGAAAAACAAAGGTGGTGCTGCCATTGAGGCTTGTGTACTGTCACTCTTGGGAAAAGCTGGTGTTGAGGGTTTCTCTGGCTCCTTCTGCCCCTCCTCCTTTTCTGCTTCCTATTTTCCAGTGTGGGGCTACTTTATATTTGGAGTACTTGTCATCTGGTTTCCTGGACAATGAAAGGACAACCCTTTGAGATTGATTTTCTGAGTCACACGGATGAAGGTTTCTACATTACTGATGCTCTGTCTTCCAAACCTGATTTCCAATATCTTTCAGCCTTAATGACAATGCTGTAGGACAAATCTTAGTAATTCATTTAATCTCACATTTCTTGGGAGCATTCTTGCCAACACTAATTCATCCTGGGTTTCATTGAGTGAGGCAGCATATAGACTATGAGACAAGCAATAAACTGACACGGGGGACCATTGCTCTCCTCCCTCACTGGCCTGTGGTGCAACCATGCCCTCTTCATCTTTGTTTCTTCTCTCTCTCTTTGTCTGTATTTTCTGTTTAGACAAGAAACTTTTTTTTTTTTTTTGGTGAGTCTAAGGGGTTTTTATGCTTCAGTTTTACAGTACCTACATCAATTATAATTTCAGATGGAGCCCCAGGTGTAGTTGTAATATAAATCTTTAAGAAGAATAATCTGTTACAGCTGCTTTGAATGCCTGTTGCTTCTGAAGAAGAGGATAATCCCCAGAAATAAGTAGGCAAGCACTGCATGCAATGCCTCCAGTTCTGTGAGCTTTTTAATCTAGAATTGTTGTGGTGGGTTTTTCTTCTCCCCCCTTCCCCCTCGCAGAATAAGAGACCCTCTTTGGGTTCCTAATGAGGCAAACCTTTCTGGTCATCCTTTCCACCTCACAGTCTGTTCAACTCCATACTCCATCCAGATGAGGTCTGAGGAGAGTATTTGCAAAAATACTTCCTAAATTCCTGTTATAGTCAACAGCAGATCAGAGGTGGGCTTTAATTGCTTTGAATTGCCTCCAGAGAGGATCTCGTTATGACGGTGAAAGCCAGGAGTGTTTGCCTCCTTGAACTAGAGGTAGCTGTGGGAAATAACCTCTTAAGATTAAAGAATTGCGTTTTCTTCAAAGTCTGTAAAGATTTTTGCTGTCACTTTTATTAATGGGCAATCCCTAACCTAGAAGCATGATTAAAGAAACAAGTTAAAGCTGAAATTACCGTTCATTCTCTTTCAGCTCCTGATCTAAGATTTACGAGTCAGCTCCTCCTTCTTACCTTACCTTGCTGTGCACATGAGATCAGGGTGATTGCCTTGGCTTGCACTGACTTTGCCACTATATAGGGGATTTTTTAGGAACAAGGTGAGCCTCATTCACCTAAATCCTCTGGAGACACTGATACAGCACTCTAAAGATAATAGAAAACCATCTAATTCCTTCACCAGGCTTTTGCTAAGTCTCTGTTTAAAGAGATCAGCGAGGGATTTCATAAACCTCCAATGTTTCTTGCTTCAGAGGCAACTTTGTAATACACCACCCAGTGCTGTGCAGTTCTCTGTGAGCCCTTTTTTCCCTCACACTTAATCTCTTGTCTTCAGGAAACATTTATCACATGCAGCTTCAGTTGAATAAAGCCATCACCGCTGCACACAGAACATCCCTTGCTAATGGCCTGGAATACGAGGTGGGGAGGAGTTTGGCGCTGGTGGCACCAGTTTTCCTTGGCAGAGCTTATCCTGGACTGACAGTTCTGCTCCAATGAAAGGGCAGTTTGTTACACCACCATGTTTTTATGCCTCATATACTCTACCCTTGGTGGGGTGGCGTGCCTCCCGAGAGGAGCCTGTGAGGATGCAGGCAGCGGCCGCAGCAGTGGTTTGCAACATGTGCATCCCCAACTTCTCACTAGGCTCAATTTATCTTTCCTTCTTCTTATCTGGGTCTGTCTAATGCTCGGTGAACCTTGGCCTCAAATGAATCAGCAGTGCAGCCAGAGCCCCAAGGGAGGACAGTTATATAAGTAAATATTGTTAAAATCTGTCTTGGAACATAAACACAAATTGCAAGCAGCATCCTTGATGGGTTTTCAAATAAAATGGCTACAGGACTTTTTTTCACTGTATTGGCTCTTTCTTTCTGGTGTTTCCCAGCTGTTTTAATTTTTCTTGCACTTCTATTCCACTTAGGTTCTTCCATTTGAGATTACAAGATGGGAAGAAAGCCCTGCTTATGAATTTTAGGATTATGTCTGATGTTAAAACTATTCTGTTTTACAAGAGAGCAGATCAGAGGGCTCTGTTAACATGCTCTGCATAGGCAAGGAGGACACTAATTTTTTGTATCCTAAAAATGCCAATATTCTGAGGGTGAGAACATGAAGAACTGAGTTTTGGCTTTGTCTATTGAGCCTTGATAAAGCAAACAGTTGTGTGTTTTCTGTGTCCCCATGCCCCCATCTCAGTCTCTTCCTCCAATTGGGATTATATTATTTTCTTGATAAGAGAAAAACAATAATTAAAAAAAAAAGTTGATTTAGTTGACCACAATGTTTTTATTCTGTATACTGGTATTTTTTTCTTTCATATTTACTGAGATCCTACAAAGACTAAACATAGGCAAATTGTTAAACAAAATAATTTGTCAAGAAATCTGAAAATGGAAGCATTTTATCTCTCACTCCTTCTTCTCTTCTGTCTGTGACCATTGCTCCAAATGAAAGTCCTTCTTGGCTAAAATTGTTTGCTGATTTTGGCTGTAGCTGCAGTTGAAACAATTCTGCCAAACATCCCGTAGCCTTTTCCTCAGGATGGTAGAGCAAAACAAATAGTTCCTGTCATGAAGGAATCCAAAAGTGAATTTGTTAATACAATGAGTTGTTCTTCCCTCTTTCACATGTCCTTACTGATCTCTCTTAGAGCACCACAGAGCCATGGGAGAACCAGAGGTGTGCCTAATGCGTTTAAGATGCTCCC
Source organism: Heliornis fulica (assembly GCA_013399135.1). Taxonomy (NCBI): domain Eukaryota; kingdom Metazoa; phylum Chordata; class Aves; order Gruiformes; family Heliornithidae; genus Heliornis; species Heliornis fulica. The sequence continues at coordinate 297,100 of VXBZ01012453.1, read as the reverse complement.
ACCACTGTTCCCTTTGAGGCTGACATGTCTGAGAGGGTGTTTGCTTTGTTTGGGGGCCTGGTCCTTGGTTTGACTCTTAGCTGTGCCAATATGCTCAGTGGCTTGTTCTCCAGCTTTATCAAACCACTTATTTGTCCATGTGGCATGGCACAGATGGTAATGGATTCATATTCACATGTGCAGCCTGTAGCTAAAAACTGCAGACATTTATCAGGCCCATGAGCCCTGTTTCCAGGGCTTCATTCTCAGTTTGATCATCTTACTCCCTCTGCCCTTTCTGTGCTGTTTCACCTTTCCACAAAGCCTGCCTGCTCCTCCTGGGACATTCTGTAAAGAGACATCTGGGTTCTGAACAGTGGCACGTACTCCTTGAATGCCTCAGTTTCCCAGATCTGCCTGTTCCCTCTGCAGGAACCCCTGTTCCTGTACAGGTGTTCACCCTTACAAAATCCACATTGAACCTCCCTGCAGAGTCAGTATTTCTTTGCTTTCTTCCTCCACAGGTGATGCAGCTGCCATGGCTTCTGGAAATCTTCCATGGGAGATATTTCTGGCGTGCAGATCATCACTGGTGTTGAGCCCTGCTTTCAAATCACCTTAAAAGTCTAGGAGAATGGTCTCACTTTCTAGATTTTTTCATTCCCACTTAGACTGGAGGGGAAGATGCATGACCAGCATCACAAGGAGAGTTTTAAACAATTTCAGACATGGTAGCAAGAACTTTGCAATCAACTTTGCAATCCTTTCCCTGCATTATTACTAGAAGGCTGCCTGCATGACCTTTAAGTTTGATTAATAGCCCTTTTAATTTTGCTGCACAGTTGATGTGAACAATAAACATTAACCCGTAGCTCTTCAGTGGCATTGTTTCCCTCTCAGTGCTGTAAAGCTGACTGTTTTGGCCAGATCTGAGCATAGCTTCTTTCCCCTTTTCCAATGTTCCCTGGAAGCTTTTTTTTAGTTCTTCTGTCTGGCAGTTAGTTTGTTGTGCAAGGGCTTTCAGTGCTCCCCCTTGTAGTCTTTGCAGGCTTGTTTAAAACATCCTGGTGCATTTATTGTGAGGCCTTGGTACGTGTAATTTAGGAGATGCTCAGCTTTTGTAATAAAAGAAGTGCCTCTCTCCCAGTACATTTAAGGGAATGTGCTACGTGCTTTTGTTTTGGCAGAGTTTACTGACACCAGGCACTCATGAAAGCTGGTGGCTTCCCAAGGGGTTTGTGTAAATATATTTTATTTCAACTAACAGGATCTTTCTTGACTGAAGCCAAACATTTCGTATTGTGCTTTCTCTTGGAAGAAAAGTAATTTGAGGAGATACCATTTAATCACACCAGCACAACACCCCTGGCAAGTTCTCTGGAAATGCTTAAGACCTGTACAAAAGAATCAATCAGAGAGTTGCTAGCTGGATCTCAGCAGACAGCTGTCATAGCCATGCATCTGGTATAGCAGACAAGGAGATAGAGAGATCTCAAACACAGACAGCACTCACATCTGGAGTTTGGCTCTGGGACCGTATTCTTCTGTAAGAGGCCAAACTAGCATGTTTGGTGGGTGTACAAAACAGGGCTTTGAGAAGGACCAGAAGCTTGGGTGAGAGAAAGGTCAAATTTATTGGACTACCCTAAAAGGGTTTATTCTTCCCTGCACTTAGGCCATTTCATCTATTTCCTGTAAGGGCAGGGACAGTGAAGCCAATTGAGGACCTGGCACTTCTAGCCTGGCAGAGAGCAGAGCTGCTGCACATTTCACATTGCTGCTACTATTGTGATAATCCTAGCCCCAGATTTGAATAGAGGAATTCAGAAAATGGCAACTGAGTTTGTTAGAAAGGACAATTTCTGTGGTTTAGCTGTCATGACAGTCACTTCTCCCCCCTAAGCAGAGATCCATGGGAAAAAGGTCACAGTTTAGTCAGTCTCCACATTTGTTGTCAAAGGCTGGACAGCTTGTGATCTTGTGGTCCATCGGGTAAATACGCACTCATGAAATGCTTAAATGCACATTTACAGAAGACAGACAGGTTTGATTCTGGGAGAGTGTAGCCACTCTGGAGGAAATGTTTTAGTCCCTTGTCACGCTTCAGACAGCGCAGTGACACATTGCCCACCTGCTCTGCACTGTGACTTTCTGCCAAGCATGTGCTCAAACAGTGGCAAAATGCTGGTTTTTGAAGTGGCACCCAGCAGGCAAATAGAAAGGCTGTGACATGCAGAAGCATTACCCTCCTGTCTGCTTGTAGAGATGCCCCAAACTTGTAATTTTGAAATCCAGAGTAGACTTGCCAGGTTCAGAACCTCTGTCAAACTCAGTCTGGGTTAGCTGAGTGAGTGATGGTCGCACAAACCACTCTGCTGGCTTTCTCCACTTTCTGTATGAAACCAGATACAACAAAACAGCCTGAAATGGACCGCAGGGTCTTGAGCTCACTTCCATGAGAACCTCAAAACACACATCTGTACACATCAGAGTCAAACAGCTAACACCTCTTATGTCACACAAGTAACAGCATTAGCACTTCTCCCTTTCACCTAGGGCTGAAACACCTTTGGAGCCTTTGGGATAAGTTCTGGCACCTCCTAGCATGCTAATAAGGGGCAGTGATCAAAAGGGGCGATCTTCCTTTCAAGTAGAACTGCTATTTAGAGATATACATCACTCTGTGCTACTGTGGTATCATATAGAATCATAGAATGATTAGAGTTGGAAGGGACTCCCAGAGGTCATCTAGTCCAACCCCCCTGCAAGAAGCAGGGACACCCCCAACTAGATCAGGTTGCTCAGGGCCTCATCCAACCTGGCCTTGAACGTCTCCAGGGATGGGGCATCCNCGCTAGAAGGTCTCCCCGGAGCCTCCTCTTCTCCAGGCTGAACAGCCCCAACTCTCTCAGCCTGTCCTCGTAGGAAAGGTGCTCCAGCCCCTTTATCATCTTTGTGGCCTCCTCTGGACCCTCTCCAACTGGTCCATGTCCTTCTGATGTTGGGGGTTCCAGCACTGGACACAGTACTCCAGGTGAGGTCTCATGAGGGCAGAGTAGAGGGGGAGAATCCCCTCCCTCAACCTGCTGGCCACGCTCCTCTTGATGCAGCCCAGGATGCAGCTGGCCTTCTGGGCAGCAAGAGCACATTGTCAGCCATGTTGAGTCTCTCATCCACCAGCACTCCCAAGTCCTTTATATACCCTCTCTCTTTATAGCAGACCTCGGTTAACTGGCAAGAAAAATATCCATGATTTATCAGTGAAACAAATCAAGATGACTTTCTTGACTTCGGTAAATAACCTCATATTCACCAGCTGATTTTCTAATTTCACCACTCTCTGTTACTGCACACATACTGATAGGGGTTGAGGTATTGACAGAGCTATTGACACTTATTCTTCTCTAAAGACCTTCAATAATTTTCTTTCAACAAACTTGCTTAGCATGTTAATCTGTGCTGTACCATACATGTCACACTCCTTTATCTCAGGACATGGGAAATAGGAAGATCTGCATTTTAAATGTGAACTAAAATCAGAGGTCAGAGGTGTTATGCTACCTAGTCTGATTTTGTCTGACAGTGTAGCATCACTCCCTGCAAAAACCATGTGCATAGGAAGGGGGTGTGTATGTATGTCTTTACATTTGAATGCAAAATATATGCATTTCCTCTTTCAACAGAGAATGTTTTGTCCTACTCTTCAAAAAATGAATGCTGTCAAGAGGTTGGTCCACAAAAGAGAATTTCTGTTGCTAATGGCTGCCAACGTTAGCAGTAAAATAGAATGAATACATTAAAAATTAATTACTTGGCAGCACCTGCTGGTGACCTTAGAAATACTGCAACATGTTTCTGGTAAATGTTTCTTCATTATCCTAAATTTTTTGCTACCTAACTCATCAGTCAGGAGATTACAACCTATGGAAAGAAAAAAAAAAAAAATATTTTCTCTTAATAGCCATCATGTTTGGGTTTGGTTTTTTGTTGGGTTTTTTTTTCTTTCTTTTATTAGGCTTACATCCTGTCTAATGGAGCTCTGACTCTCCAGGGAGCAGCAAACCAACCACAGAGGATCTTGGTCCCATCTGTGCACTAACAATTAGAAGCATTTTAACTCTGTGTGCAGAGGGATGAAATTACATTATTCATGAAATGATCCCTTGCAGCTGTCTGGCATTACCTCAGCTTGCCTCATGGATTTGTCACTCACTCATTTTCAATAAGTGGCAGCTATTAGCAGCTCCATGGTCTCCCCCTACTAGTCTAGCTCATTCCCTCAAGTCATGGCAGCAGCACCAGTTTTAACAACAACTCAAGAGTTTGAAAAATCACTTGTGCTCTGTTGGTTGGTACGTACCTAGTTTTGTTCTCTCACAGTTGAAGTTTCTGTGGACAACACTGGGGAAAAAATAAGGTTGCTATTCCATTAGGAGTTTTGTTAGAGAGCTTCTACCACAGCCAGCTTGCCATGTTTGTTTTAATTCTGATGTTGCATAACTGTGAAATGAAACATCTCAGCATCTCATCAGAAATTAAGAAAGGTCTGAAGGACGTGGCTTGGCTTACACACCAGTGCAAAGATTTGAGTGAAAGCAAGTACTTCTCTCAGAGCTTTCTGTTGGCTTTCTGGTGATGCCATCAGCTGATGACAATAATGACATGAAGCTTTGGCTCCATATACCTACTAAGTGGATAGAAGAGCCAAGTTGTCATGGCAACAGACCTCTTGTTTTGCTCATTTAGTATTACTCCTTCCTCTTCTGCAGAGAAAGTGGAGTGATGGAGGGACTCTATTTCCAATACATATTTGCGATAAAAGTTGCCCCTCACCTCAGCAACTGGGTTGCAGGAAACTAGAAATGGAAAAAGAGTTGCTGTTTGTCAGATAAATTATGACTTGTAACTGCTCACTCAGCTCTCCCTCCATCTCTAGATTAGTTAATCTCTGAAAAGGGCTACCCTACCAGCACAATGTTCACATCGATTTGTATGGGAGCAAGCCAGCATTATCTTCAGCAGGAGGACATGAGTATGAAGCTATATATTATGTTGTCTCCCTGTTCTGCAGATATAAAAATGAATGACTGCTTCTGCTAGTGTAGCATATTTCTGTATTGCTGGTGCCTGGGAGTTAAAAAAAAGGAAAGAAAAAGCCTGTATTGTGTCGTACCTTTGAGAAAAGTAATAGGATGGGTGTTAGCTCCAGCTTTCAGCCACACTTCCACTAATCCCATGTTGACAAACAGTTTACCTGTCTTTGACCTTGAAGAAGCCGGAGGTCACACAGCAAGAAGAGATACGAATCAATTAGAGATAATAGAAAAAAAAGAATACAGTGTAAAGTCCATTTTATGGCCTTGCTGACTTCTCAAAACAGAGAAATTCTTCTTACCTGAGTTGTTTTCTTAAAGAATTCCAGATACCAAGCATGAAACAAGATACTAGTTAAGGTCCTCTCTGAAATCATTTAAGCCCTGCCCTAAATTGTTTTTCCCATTGAAACTTAGCCAGACAATGAGACTAGACTGATTTCCTCCCATGCATGCATCTGAGCTCTTACAGTGCAGCGTTTCCCGAGAAACCACTGAAAGCAGGGACCACTAATTATTAGCCTTTCAGCCTGCTACAAAGCTCAGCACTCTCTCTCTGTACCCTTTTGTTTCAGGTTGTCATTCAGAAGGAATTGTGCTGACAAGACCATCCTCGTTATGATGAGGGAAAGTTTCTTCCCGTGGAAATGCCATTCACTCTACGGAGGCAGAAAGTGAATCTTGTCCGGTGGTGGAATGACTTCCATGGAAAAGTTAAAAAGGATAAAGGAAAATCCCATATTGTTCATGTGTAGCAAAATATATGAAGCAGAAGAAGAAATACTGATAGGGACTGAAGTGTAAATACTACAGTGAAAGACTTTGGAGTGTTTTCTCATCGTGCCTTTTCTGTAGCTGCCGGGCTGCTGCAGGGTGAGATCTAAGCACTCTTTGAGTTTGAGCTAATTTGGGTAGGAGGTTTGAAGAACTCCTTTCTCTCTCTTAGTGACACTGTAAAATAAATGTGTAAAGGAAAGGTGTGCTTAGCTTAGAGGAAAAAGGGAATCTCGTTAGTCCAATTCTGCCAGTCCTTCAGCCTCATCTCAAAATGAGCTGCTTCAAACGTATTGCAGTTTTTCCCTGTCTCCTGCAGTTTGTGCAGCTCCAGGTCAGGCATCAGGATTGAAGCTTTCAGGGGAGTCTGAGAAGACAGCTCTGATTTAAGTACTAGCAGAGTGGACCAACTCCCTCTCCCAGCCACTGCATTGCCTCTGCTGTTCTGTCATACAGAGGGCAAACACTCCCCTGAGATTTATCCTCCCGCTTAATTACGCAGCAGCTGCAACCCTCCATGTAATTTCATCTGCTAGTGGCATGTGAACTGCTTGGAGAGCTGCAAATTCCCTAGTCATCAACTTTACCAGGGTGTGGATTTGCTCCCTCTGAGGCTAGGGGCACTATATATATATTATTTATATATATATATTTATATATTATATATATATTAGAAAAATGACATCAAAGCTGTACACATTTATCTTATAGTTCTTGAGAAACTTTAGTGTGAATGTGATTCATTTTGCATAAGGTAAATAAGTAGCTATCATATGTGACTGAAATGCTAGCTGCTGCATAAACACAGATCATGTAGTTGCAAACAAGTTTATTGATACTGATAAGTTTCCAGATTTAGTTATTTGGAAGTTTTGCTACATAAAGTGTATTCCAAATATTGTGAATACAAGTAATATTCAGACTATAGCTAGGAAGTTGTTTTCTTTTGCTGGATATTCAAGGAACACTCCAAATTTAAATATATCCATTATAAGGTTTATTGAATGTCTGGTATTTTGTTTCTCTATTATCATTTTCCTTTTAGAATATTAAGCTAAATTCATTGCTGTCCGGCTCCTTGGGGACAGACATCTAAATCAGAATGACATTTTATCTAAATCCAATTGCACTCATGCTTAAGCTGTGCAATGCAAGACAATGCAGAGCTAATTAAGTCACTTGCAAATGAATGTGGTCACACCAGTATGGCAATTTTTCTGCACTCAGTGACTGAGTCACCTGACTAATTAGCTGAGGCACAGCCACCACGGTAAAGTGCCTTTGTGTCCCTCCAGGGTCATTACCAGTGCCTCTGTACACAAATACACAATACAGCTAGGATCAGGCTTGCAAAATGCCATCACATATGGCTGTCCATCATGCCCCAGAATGCTGAAAAACTGGAGAGGTCTTCATAAAATGATGACAGAGTGACTTCCAGGCTTGAAAATCTGCATTACACTGGGAGCAGTTCCTTAGACTGAGCTCATCTGAGAGAGCATGAGGACCTGAGCTGGTTTTGGTCTGAACCAAAAATAGAAAAAATTATGGAAAAATTAGGGTCCAGGTAAAGGTAAGAGGGAAATCACCTTTCCAGATGCAGATTTCTACAGCGCAGAAATTTAGTTGAGACTATATTTCTTGGAGTTCAGGTCTAGAGATAATACTATGTCTGGTAAATATACTGCCAGTTTGTATACTAGACCTCCTTTTGGCCAATGGGAGAAGAAGAAGTGACTTCTGTAGGTCCTCTAACAGAGGTCAGCTGAGCTGTGCTTTGGCACTGCCTATTTTCTGTCCTTCTCAATGTTTATTTTTTCCCCACTGTCTATAAAGAGAGTGGTTCAGGTGTAGGTGTCTAGAACCAGGAGAGACACCTGCTGCTCAACAACATGCATTTTAAAACAATATGAGTGACTCTGAACTGGAACAGCTTGCAAAGGAAAGGGGACAGGTTGTTACACCATTTGCTGACTATAAATCAAGATTGGTGTGTGTGGTTTTCATGACAACATACTGGTAGCAGGGTGGCTGCAGGGGTGGCTTCTGTGAGAAGCTGCTGGAAGCTTTCCCTGTGTCTGACAGAGACAATGCCAGCTGTCTCCAAGATGGGCCAGCTGCTGGCAAAGGCTGAGCCCATCAGTGATGGTGGCAGCACCTCTGGGGTAACATAGTTAAGAAGGAGACAGGAGAGAGGGGGAAGGGGAAACCCTGAACAGCACCAAGAGCAATTGCAGCTGGAGGGAGGAGTGAAAAGATGTGGGAGGAGCAACTCTGCAGACCCCAAGATCAGTGAGTGGGAGGATGTACTTCAGGCACCAGGGCAGAGATTCTCCTGCAGTCCATAGAGAAGACCATGATGCTGTCCGCCTGCAGCACATGGAAGTCCTGTGGTCCCCTGGAGAGAGGAGACCAGGCTGGAGCAGAAGCTCCTGCCATGTCCAATAGAGCCAATATCATTGCTGACAGAACTTTGTCATCCATGCAGGAGCAGTCTGGTCCTGAAGGAGTTCACCCTGGGGAAGAGATCCACACTGGAGCAGTTTATGGAGACCTGCAGCCCGTGGAAAGGACTCACACACATGCACTGAAGAGCATACAGAATCTTCCTCCTGAGGAGGAAGGAGCAGTAAGGACAATGTGTGATGAACTGACCACAAGCCCTATTCCCCTGTGCTGCTGGCAAGGAGGAGGTAGAGAAATCGGGAGTGAAGTTGAGCCCAGGAAGAAGGGAGGGGTGGAAGGAAGATGTTTGAAGATCTTACCTTAGTTCTCGTTATCCTACTCTGATTTGATTGGTAATTAATTAAACCAATTTTCCCCAAGTTGAGTCTGTTTTGCCCTTGATGGTAATTGCTGGATGATCTCTCTCTGTCCTTATCTTGACCTTTTCATTATATCTTCTCTCTCTCCTGTCTGTCTGAGGAGGGGAATGATAGAGAAGCTTTGGTGTGCACCAGGCACCTAGCCAGGGTCAACCCACCCCAGTCTGGTACTTTTTTTAAAGATATGTATTCCTCAACCTGAGCTTTGAATAAGAATTATTAGATAGGATGACTCAGATGATGACATATAGTTGTGATATTAGTGTCCTGTCTGGCCAAAAGTAATCAGTGGCCAGAAGAGATGATTCAGATGCACTGTAATGGAGAGCCCTGACAAGTCCTTGTACTGTATCACTGGGTTTCTTTTGTGTCAAAATTTCACCTAGGAATGCCCTTGACTTCCCTACTCAAGGGTGGTGTGAACAACCAGAATTTTTCAGGATATTGCAGAATATATCTGGGTATGAAGCAAAATGAAATCATCCATCTGAAAAGCTGATTGAAAGATGGGGACTCAAACCCCCATTTCTAGTGCCTAACAGAGATGAACTGAAGCCAGCAATGACAGAATACAGAGTAAGAGGCTCCCCAGACCTCTGCTGCTTGAAGGTCTGTTGTTTAGAGTATCACAGCTGATTTTCCTACTGACTGGTGAGTCCAGACAGTTAAACCTGCTGTTTCTTTTCCTGCTCACTCCTTGCCGGAGAATAGTACACACCAAAACACTCCCATCGCCCCCAAAAGGAAGATTCAGGGCTGGTCTTGGGTGGGGGGGAAATACTGTTCTTTATTCACTTAAAGAATGTGACAATTGATGTTTTTGTGAATAGGTGAGCTGTTAAAGTAATTCCAACTAATCTAATTGTCAGTAACTTTAAATAGCTTTACTGATGATTATAAAACTCTGGAAGGTTTTAGGCATTCATGGATTTCCACGTGCAATATGCTTGTTGGAAATTGTGCTAATTTGTCAGTATATCAAATTGAAACCAGTCAGCTTTACTTTGGTGTTGTCATGCACATGTAGAGCTCAGTGCATTAAAAATTAAATTGCTTTTCAGGATTTTCTGCTTTTAATACCAAAACGATACTAGGAAAACAAGAAAGAAGAGCATAAGCTTTAAGTATTGTTTCACCTTCACTAAGCACAGAGTATTGCCTGCCTGCAGTTTAATCAAACAACATGAAAATAAATTCTAAGTCAATAGAGAGATGCCAATAAAAATGTCTCAGCTGCTAAATCCTAACCAGCTGATGAACTTGCTATCTCCCTAGAAAAGAAATAAAAAGCCACACCTTATATTTCCTCTTATGCTTCTTTTCACAGTTGCAGTCAATTTAAATGTCTCTATGTCATATCTTGGAATACAGAGGTAAAAATGTGTTTGTTTCACTTTGGGAAAGCTGGTTCTTCCTGCTCAATAGCTATTCACTGTTTCAACTAAGCATAGATGTCACACCTGAAATAGGCTGGCAAAGCCTGTGAGGAGTTTAACTCCACAAGTTGCTGCCTTCCCTGAATGCACTCTTCTTCAGAGGTGGAAGAAAAATAATCATCTATGTGCCTGTACAAGCACAGGCTAAATGGTGTAGGAGAGGAGATAACTGCCATCAAATCTAAACTCTTACTCTGCTGTAAAAACAATGCTCCAGCAAAGACCATTGGTCAAACAACAGGTCCTTCTCAGCCCCACCCTGAGGCATCTCAGCCCATGCTCACACCACACTTGGCTTGTGCTGGCAAGAGCTGAAGGAGGTGGAGTGGGGTAAGTGGTCAGGTCTGGCAACTGGAATATTTTGGTAAGGGTAGGGGAAGTCTCAGGTTCTTTTAGATTGACAGGGTATGTTATTGTGGCTTTATGTGTAATTGCATCCATCATTAAAGCAGAGAAGGTAGTTGCTGCTTTGTAACATACACGTGCTTCAGTAATTGCTACAACATCTTACATCATCTCACATCATCTTACAGCATCTAGGAAGTTCAACCTAAACATAAGGAGGAATTTCTTTACCATGAGGGTGACAGATCACTGGAACAGGCTGTCCAGAGAGGTTGTGGAGTCTCCTTCACTGGAGACATTCAAAACCTGCCTGGATGTGATCCTGTGTGACCTAATCTAGGTGCTCCTGCTCAGGTGGGGGGTTAGACTAGATGATCTCCAGAGGTCCCTCCCAACCCTGACCCTTCTGTGATTCTGTGAGCTGGCACTCCAGTCTCTCAGCTGGTGGTCACTGGAACTAAGAACCCAGCCCCAGAATACGAACGGGTGTACTCCAGTGGCTGAACACGCACCTTGCCAGCACAGCCATGTGTTAGCATTTCGTGTTGGTGTTACTCTCCTACATGGGCTGAGGGCTGGTGCTCAGCAACCAAAATGATTTCTTGTTCTGACTTGGCCACTGGTCCTCATTTGGCACAACTGCCCAGGAACTTGGGACTCACTCAGCCACCCTCAGAGGAACTCCTTTGGCACGGCGCTTGTATGGTTAAAGCCAGGTGCTGGTGCCAGTGAAGTGAGGGTGGCAGTAGAAGGAAAAAGGGCACAGTAGCAAACCAGAAAACTTGAATTAATTTGAACCAATTCAACAGTTGTTATTCAACTGCATAATTAATAAGTCTTAGGAATTCATGAGGATTGACTCATCTTTNCTGAACACGCACCTTGCCAGCACAGCCATGTGTTAGCATTTCGTGTTGGTGTTACTCTCCTACATGGGCTGAGGGCTGGTGCTCAGCAACCAAAATGATTTCTTGTTCTGACTTGGCCACTGGTCCTCATTTGGCACAACTGCCCAGGAACTTGGGACTCCCTCAGCCACCCTCAGAGGAACATCTTTGGCACGGCGCTTGTATGGTTAAAGCCAGGTGCTGGTGCCAGTGAAGTGAGGGTGGCAGTAGAAGGAAAAAGGGCACAGTAGCAAACCAGAAAACTTGAATTAATTTGAACCAATTCAACAGTTGTTATTCAACTGCATAATTAATAAGTCTTAGGAATTCATGAGGATTGACTCATCTTTTTTTTTGTTTAATTTCTTTTTTTTTAATTCCCCAAAGATCTCATTTCTTGCGAACACCAGGGACAGTACACTTGGAAGAATGAAGTTTGACAGAAAATAAAAGAATATGTCATTGTAGCAAAGCACAAGGTGTTAGACTTGTAAGACTGATGACCTTAATGGTCTTTTCCATCTCTGTGATTCTGTGACTGCATCCTCTTCCAGGCCTGCTGCTGGTGAGTCCTACCTGCCACAAAACATAGGAAGAAGTAGGCTTTCAGACATGTTGCCTTATGCTATTGCCACCAAGAGGCTGCAGCAAATAAGAGCATTGGTGAATAACTCAAAAGCAGTGTGTAGATCAAAGCTGAGGCTTTGATCCACACCCCAGGATTATCCACATGATACACAGCACGGGAGAGAAGCACAAGATTGGTGCACAGGGAATTCTGAGCGCCTCAATTTTATACCGAATGCAGCTGTTTTATTAAAAGAGAAAACAGAACTGAAATGTCAACATGTATGGCTGTGGGTCTTACCTGTCACCATTTCCACACTGGTCCTTTCATACATGCCAAGAGCAAGGCAGAATTAGTGTAAGTGTTTAACAGATCCCTCTTGGAGTTGCTCTGTAATAGTAAGGCACATGTGGTAGTATCACAGGGTGTTTATTGGAGGTTAGGAAGCCACAGTGCCTCAGGCTATGAACTCTCAGGTTTGAGTTATTGAAGGGCTTTAAAGGGGCAATGTTGTTTTACTTTCTAGGCATCCATCCTCCAGCATTGTTAGAATCTTGTTTAAATGCCATACAAAATAAATGCCTGCTGCTTAAACGCTTTGGTTAAAATTCTGTGATTCTGTGATTAATCATAACGGTAAAAAACTACGTTTCTGTGCAGAAACCTCAGTGGTAGTTCTCAGAGCAATAAATTTTTAACTAACCTTTTTGCTCAATTGCTTGTCTTCTACCATGATGTAAACACATGTGATAGTTTCGATTTCCCTCAGTACGTCCAAGCACATGGGTTTTTCCTTGTGGCATCATAAATATGGGCAGTTACTGGGGGAGATTAAAAAGTTAATAGGTTCCCTATGCCCAAAGTGCAGCCTGGCTCCTGCTTTCCTGTCCATAGGCACATACTTCCCTTCAGCTTCAAGTCTGGGCTTCTCCAACAGCGTGGTGACAACATGGAGAGGGTGGCATGTTGGGACTGAGGATCACAACGCAGCATAATAGATTGAACCACAACCTGGGATGCCAAACAGGCCTGTGCATTGCAAATATTGTGCTTTCATTTGAAAAGTTTTGGGTCTGGCACCCTTGCTCCATGTTGAGGTGCATGAAAGCATTTGCTAGGAAGGGATGCTGAGGCAGTTTGGGGAAGCCTGGAGGTTTCTTTCTCATCTAGCACATTTATCTAAAATTTCATAGGGACTTTATCAATGGGCACTTTGTCAGAGGTGACCACTGGTTAGGACAATGTTTTAAAAATAATATTCAATTCCCTTTGGATCAATCTGAAAGTTTAGAAAGGATGTCTAATTTATTGGAGAGAAACAAATTTTATAATGGCTTTCTAAGCTATAAATCTAATAGGGTGAAATCTTTCAGTCATTTTTAAGGAAGTCTCAGGCTTTACGGCCTCTGTGTCTTCCTACCAGAAATTGTTTTAAACCTGTGGCTGCTCTCCTGAATTTGTGAAGAGAACAAGAAGGATGGGGGACTTTTTGCCAAATCTCAGCCATATAAGTCAAAAGTAAGTATCTGATGCAGTTTGTTATGACTGGGTTTTTTTCTAGCTTGTGGACTGCTTTATTAGTGTGATGGATGCAGTGTGAGACTCATGGGTGAGGGATTCTGTGATTCTGTGAGGTAGCTGCCAACTCTCTCTTCCAAAGCATTTGTGTAACTTGGAAGCTGCTGCCATGACTGATGTACACACCCTGCAATGAAACAGTATCTTCCTTCTCCTTGACTAGGAAGACCACTGACATTTGCTGGTTTCTAGAGTGGTTGCCATTTAATGTCATGTGTTCCATCTGATTTGTATTGAGCTTTATCCACAGAATAAAGTGTGGATAGAACTTTCATGTGGTAAAAACATGCTAGCAAGCCTTAGAGCATTTTCTGAAAGGGTAGGGTCAACCTCTTGATTAAAGTTGGGCTTTGAAATATCGCTAAAGGAACTGGACGCTGAAACTCATCAGGACGTGGATGTCAAACTCCAGTAGGTTCATTTGAAATTCCAGCTCCTTGTTGGCAAGAGGTAACGGGCTTCTGTTTACTCTGAGTCTCTGTTGTATCTGTGGGAAGGCTCCAGTTCAGGACAGAAGCAAGCATGGGCTTAGCTGCACACTAACTGAGGAGCCATTTTCACTTAATTAACTAACGATGTGCACAAGAGCTTTCCCAATAGAAATGCTTCCTTTAATGGGGTTTTGTTTTAGGGCTTCTTGGCAAGTCTGCAAAATATGCATGTTGTTTGATTTATGGAGGTGTCATAAGGCTTATTTAATGAAGAAAAAGACCTGCTGTGTTAGAAAAAAATGCAGAATAATTATAGTCTTAATGTTTGCTTCCTATATGATCAAAACACACTGTACAAATTACAGGCTTTCCATAGATCCTATTATTTTTATTAACTTTCTCTTCTTGATCATATCTTTCTAAATACCCAAAATGCCACTAATTATTTTTCTTATTTTTTGCAAAATCATGAGAATCTGAGCAGTCTGAATATTTTTGTTATTAAAAAACCCCAAGATGCAGTGGCAGAGAACAACTGCCCACTTTGTTACTGTTACACAAGAAACGGAGTGTTCACCCAGTGGACTCCTGGAGCTGCCAGTTTAAAGCAAATAAAGTATGTTTTTCACAGAGCTTGAAGTTAAGCTACCAACTTCACTGTTGCAGGGGGTAAGGAGGTCAAAAGTCTAAAGAAGTTCAAAAAGTAGGCAGAGTCATAGAAAAAAACCTTCTTCAAGCAGCTGTTAAACAGTCATAACATGATCCGAAATGACCAACTGCCAGCATTTGGGAATATTTAGCAGCGACAGGCCCCTTTTTTACATGCCTTCCTTGTTAAAGAGGGGATACTGCGCAGCCCAGGCACTTTGCTGGACCTAGCACAGGAGGTCAGGCATTCCTAGGAATTAGGAATAAAGCAGGAACAGAAGCAGAACAGGTAAATAATTGAGACATGGGTATCTGAAACTCAGGACAACCAGGGCCAGTCACCACTGGTCTCCCTCGCTCCCTCACCCTCCAGGTCTCCTGTGTGATTTCTGGTTGGAATTTAAGCTCAGATGCTCCAAAAGACTTGGCTTTTACTGAAGTGGAGGTGCCTAAACCCCTTTGATGCTGTGCAAGTGGTGTACTTGTATACTTTGTCTCTATCTGTAAAGCCAGCACTTTCTTACTTTACCAGTCTATGAGGGTAAATGTTTTTAACACTCCAGAAGCACCAAGGCATTACTATAATAGCAGAGTGATAAATACTTTATAAGAGCTAGCTGTGTAATAGGCTGCTCTATTAAAAACCTGTGAAGTGAATCATCAGATGATGTTAGCCACTTACCTCCGCTGCAGTTGAACTGATCATCCGAGTCCTTTATCTTCGTGTTTTCAATTAACATCTAAGCATCAAGTTTCCACATCCCACTGGATCCTGCACATCACACTGCTGCCAAAGAGGTGCCTCACTGAACTTGGGTTCTGTGCAGGAAGAATAAAGGCAAGGACATACATTTTCTATAGATTCCTTTGGCTAGATTCACTTACTGTGAATATGTCACTGAGCATTACTAGGAGACAGGACAACTGACTGGGGTAAGAAGCTGTTACAGTAATCGAGCTACAGAATAGCAAAGTCAATGTACAGGATTCATATGCCTCAGCACCATCCAGATCATTCAGGGGAGAGAGAATTGGGCTGACCTTTTTGCATTTTAACCAAAATGTGTTGGTTAAAACATTATCTATCTAGATATGAAAACATGAAACCAGGCCAACATGGGTTCAAGCCAAAAAAATCTGGTTCCTTATTCTTCTTGGACAGAAGTGTGTATTCAAACAGGTACAAGATCTTGAATTCACACATTTACATACCTAATAGTCTTACTCATAAGAAAAGCAAGAAGCAATACAAGCTGAGTTTTCCTTTCCTTCAGAGCAGATGCCCTTTCAGATTTATGTACTGAATTACTCATATCACAGTGAGTTGAACCCTGTCATTCCTCATGTGAGAAAATTTCCGTAGTGGACAACACACTGCTCATATAAAACTACATCATTCATTTTGTAACAGCTGGGTATCTGGTCTGAAGTGTCTTGTGATTTCTGCAACTGCTTTATCTTTATATCAAGACTACAAATTCTTTTTATTTCTCAGCTTGAAATTCAGTATTACATTCATATTGGCTATAAGCCCTCTTTAGATGTTAAAGGATGCATACATATTTAGGAGCTATTTGCTCCTATCCATCTTTGAGATCAAATATTATATTAACAGTGGTTCTGAACCTTTAGTATTCTGGCTTATAACAGGATTCCTTACTGATGAATTAAATAACACTTTCTTGAGACATCCAGGCAGGCAACATGTAAAAGAAAGATAAATTTCCATAAATCCAAACACTGAAAACTAACCTCATGCCAATCCATTTTTAGAGTGTTTTGAATCGTGTCATCTATGGTTTGAGTATTTTGTGATGCATCTTTATTGTATATTTTACTTATGTAGCTTATGAAATGATTGTTAACCATTTATAAAGTACCATAAATTTGCCATCACTGAGCAAAGCACTTTCACTGGAGAGAAGTACTCCTGCATTTTGTAAGGGAGACACTTGGATAATTCTGAATATATCAACTTCTAAATGTCTAGTCACCAATGACCTGAAAGACATTCAAAGTGCTGAAATGTGGCAGTGTCCTCCCTGTAATAGGGTCTCAAAAATCACCACTTAATTCCGTGTCGTAAGAACTTTGTCATTCTTAGTGTGCCTTTTATTAAACAGATGCAGAAGGAAGCACAGATTGGTCACTGCAATGGTTTTTGATGAGGAAGTATTTATCAGTTTTACAAATTACTGTTTGTATTTTTACAACAAGTGATACTCATGTTAACACACAAGAGATAAGTAGAGTTCAGGGACTCCCAGCCACCCGTGTTTTGTCGGTGTGAGTCCATTCTACCTGCATGGTGGAATGAGCTGGATGCTGAGGTAAGGAGATCTCTGGGAATGTGAGCATGTATGTTAGCAATGCTACATGCTGTACAGGAGAATTATTTTTAGTATGTTTAAAATAATGGCCTGGAAATTATGGTCTTTAAATCAATCTTTTCCTATCTGAACACTCCAGTAGTTTGAAACTATAGCTGCCAAGGTCCTGCAGAGGCCAAATGTTAAATCATTTCTGTATATGCAACTGTCACACTTTTAAAATCAGTTGTAGCAGGGATGTCCTAGGATTAGATGGAAGTGCTTGAATCATAGAATCATCAAGATTGGAAAAGATAATCAAGATCATCAAGGCCAACCCCAGCCCTACCTAACCCATAGCCTCTAAACCATCTTCAGAAGCCCCACATCTACCTGTTTCTTGAGCAGCTCCAGGGATGGTGACTCCACCACCTCTCTGGGCAGCCTGTTCCAATGCTTCAACACTCTTTTCATGATGAGGTTTTATCCTAATATCCAACCTGAACCTCCCTGATGCAACTTGAGAGCATTTCTTCTTGTCCTATTGATAGTCACTAGGGAGAAGAGGCCAACCCCTTCCTCACTACAACCTTTCAGGTAGCTGTAGAGAGTGTTGTGGTCTCCTCTCAGACTGCTCTTCTCCCCGCTGAATGGCACCAGCTCCCTCAGCCTCTCCTCCTGAGACCTGTTCTCCAGACCCCTCATCAGCCTAGTTGCCCTTCTCTGAGCCATCTCCACCACCTCCATGTCTTTCCTATACTGTAGCACCCAATACTGCTCACAGTACCGGAGGTGCAGCCTCACCAGGGGTAGGATCACCTCCCTGATCCTGCTGGACACACTGTGCCTGACACAGACCAGGATGCCATTGGCCTTCTTGGCCCTCTGGGCACACTGCCAGCTCATGTTCAGCTGAGAGTCAATCAACACCCCAGGTCACTCTCTGCTGGGCAGCTCTCCAGCCACTCTGCCCTCAGCCTGTGGTGGTTGTTGTGGCCAAAGTGCAGGACTTGGCACTTGACCTGGTTGAAACTCATACAATTGGCATTGGCCCATTGATCCAGGCTGCCTAGGTCCCTCTGCAGAGCCTCACAGGGTGTCATATAGATATTGTACTACTTGCTGCGACTGTGAGTTGATGGCAATCAGTAATTAGTTTTGTGGACAAGAATTGTCTGCTCCAGCAGCACTGGAAAGCTCCCACTTCAAATTTGTTACCTTACTTGAGACCAAAATGTTACAAAATTGAGTTTTCTTCTCCTGAAAATGGTTCTTTTTGTCTTTTTTTT